>KK112898.1:206756-235534 GCA_000611955.2 Stegodyphus mimosarum
TTGTTGTTGATTCACGTCTCCCGCATCAAGAAAACCTAATGACTCTGTAGTGGGGCCAGAATTAAAAGGGTATTGGAAGATAATTCGATACCATCAGGATTTGGCAATTCGGCCCCTTAATCCCCAGTCGCCTTTTAAGAAGGGGATATATAAGATATTTTCCCCTCCTCCCAGCATGCCTTCGTGGTGTAATGGTAGCACACTCGGTGCATATTCGAGAGGTTCAGGTTCGAATCCCAGTGAAGGCATTGCTCATTTTTCACGTCTCCCACATAAAAAAAACCTTCTGCAATCTAACTGGTGTAAAATTTAGTTTGAAATAAGGTAGTAGTGGAAGGCTACAGAAGTCAATTTAACTTGAAGTTGGCTCGTAGTCTGACCGGCGTAAATATTCCGTTATCAGGAATTCTAATGCAAAGCCGAAGACTAATTCTTATGCGATCTAAAGGTAACGTAGTAATTTGGCCTCGAGAGGCAGAGTACTTACAATCGAAAAGCTTCATTTTAAGTACACTTGAGCTAATTTGAAGTCTGGCGTGAAAACGCAAAAAATAAGTGACACTAAAGCTGTAAGTCCAAATAACTGGTTAATTAAAAGTAATAATTCTACAGAAATTGGAACCAAACCTTTAGCAAACATGAGCCCTGAAACTTTAAAATTTAATATAATATGGTTTTTAAAAAAGTTAGCTTTAATTTCACAAAAATTTTATTCTTTCTTTAATTAGTTGCATGATGGTTAGATGTTTTTAGTAAGTAAGCATAATTAAAATAGAATATAAAATCAAACACTGTCATTTGTTCGAATCGTTTGCTTGAATTTTGAAAAATTATTTTACTTAAATAGACAGTTCGCTTAAATTCAGTAAATTAATTTTCCCTGACAGAGTAAATTTCAACTTTAAACAAACTTCACAAAATAAATGAATGTAGAGTAAGAGTTAATCATAATGATTAAATTAATCTAAATGCGCATTCCATGATTTATTTAAAAGATTTTGATTATAATTAATCAAAGGTAATTAGAAAGCGCAAAAGGTGTTTGAATATCATTCAATTAATTACATTTACGGCTTTTAATTAACTCGCTTATTAAACCTATACTTATAAATGGACACTTGAAATTACAACGAGGTCGATTTTTATTTAGGGCACCTGAACTTACTGCTCCTTGCCACGAATTAATAAGCTTTTAATAACATTTGAATTTAAATTGAGCTCGGTAATCTATTTTAACACAAAAGCGCTGTTATTTCTGAAACGCGATTTTACGTAGTAACGTAAAATTTTTTACGTGTAAATGACTCGTTTCACTTCAGTCGACTCTTTTGCGATTCGATAAGATGTAAGATATTTATTTTTCAAATTTAACCTCTATATTGTTGGTAATCAAACTAAGCTACTTAAATGCAATAGATGCATTTTAAATAATATTACTTTTTTACGTTTTAATTGGAGTTATTTAAACAAAAATGTCTTTTATTCATGTTATATCTAATTAAAAAAGTTAAGTATTTTTATAGAAATACGTTAGATCTTTTTCGCTTTCCAAATGTGCAGAAGATTTAATGTCTCCATGTTAGTCTAAATGTATATTCATCTAATATCCTACAAAACACAATTTCTCAATCTATAGTTCGCAGACCACAAATGGTTGTCGAAGCCTGCTCTTATGATCCTCTCAGATTTCCAAAATAAGGCAGAAAAAAAATTCAAATTAACTGCTTGCACCGAATTATAGCTAAAACTTTCAGCGACTTGGAATTCATATAGTAATTAGTTATCACTTTTTCTCATAATACAGACATTTTTTTTAAAATTAGCGTAGAGACATTAGGTATTTGGAAGTAGGAGATATGAAAAATGAGCAGCGTCTTCACCGGGAATCGAACCACGGACCTCTCGTCTCCGCGTCGAGCGTGCTGACCACTACACAACGAAGGCTTGCGAAGAAAGCGGGAGAAATACCTTATAGTAGTACCAGTTAACCTTGCCTTCGAAGTCTGCATTCAAAGCAATAAAAGAGATATTTAGAACATTGACTATGGTTCTTCTGACCAACATACATCCAAACATAAAGGAGCTATACAAGAATCTACTAGCTCATGCCCCTCATTAACATGAGTAGCTACATTGACTTAATTTTTACTAATAAAATAAAGATTACCCAAAATATAATAACGTGGAAATATTAAAAACAAATATAAATTTTCTTTTATTACCTTAATTACATAATGCTAATGTAAAATTTAATGAATTTTTAATTAATTATGCTTTAAAAATATAAGTATACTGATAATACCATATGCCAAAAAATTGCTTTCGAAAAAGATACGAGTAAAGTAATCAAAAGTGGTTCAAGAAACATAGTTATAAAATATTTCACTATTCTACCTGATCCACCCCTACTGATAAACTATACAGAGTGGTCATAAGAAAAACTTCCCGATATATGAACCCCTAGTGGCCTATCCAATCAACCAATCGAAATGAAATTTCAGATACTGTTATTCGATGGTAAGCACTCGAGATTCTGATAATTTAAAATATCGTAGCTCACACGGTTACAGTGAAAACAATTAGAAATTTTCGAATGGCAATACCCATTTTTTTCGAGTGCAAACTGATTAGCGCATTCAAAAACCATAAATGGCATTGGAACGACACACGCATGACGAAAATTGACAGCGCAAAACAAGGGCAAAGAAGTTTCTTGTACCCAACAGTCCTTGAGCTTCTGCGCTCTGTTCTGAGGTTACTTTCTTATAGAGATTCCAGTGCGTCCAAATGTTGCAATCTGGAGACTTCTCGAACTGATTCCACATCGGATATGATGAAGACAAAAGGTGACTGGTGGGGATATTATCGGCTGATTAGGCGCACATAAACTGCAAGAACTGCGTACTTTGGACTGACGGAAATCCTCACGATGTGACACCAGCGTATTTATACGAAGCTAAAGTGACTGTGTGGGGCGCCATCATACACACATTGGTTCTCGGTCCGTTGCTTTTCCAAGAGGTCACTTCCACGGGTATGAAAATGTACTCCATCGCAAGTGCTTGGTATGAAACAATGTTGCAGAATTACGTAAATCCGAAACTGAATGACAGCAATGAAATGTCATTAATGACTTTTCATGGGTGCAAGGTGGTGGCCCTCCGTTCATCGTGATATGCGTTCGGCAAGCGTAGTAACAACACTTTGGAGATAGAGTAATCTGCCGTAAATTTGCAGTTCCGTGGCCACCGCGATCCTTCGATTGATTTCTAGTTCTGGGATTATCTGAAATCTAAGGTGAACACATCAAATTCACGAGATTTACCACAAGATAACAAAAAAACATGAAGTTATACAGATTTCTCCAGCGATGGTATGTTTAGCATTGTTGTCAACTGTCTCTGATATGCAGTTCGTTATCTTCTGCGAAGGTGGGCACTTGTGATTACAATAATTTTTGTTTCTTGTCCTTTCTTATGTTGTCACTGTTTTTATAATGCTCTTATTTCCAAGTATTTTACCCCGGGAATTTTCGTCAAAGGTGTATCATTTTCAAAGCATTTATGGTTTTTTTAACTTTTCTTAATTTGAGCAGGTAAACAGTGGAAGTTGCAATTTTTAAATTTCCGAATTTTTTCACTGTAACCGAAATCATGAGAGCTCTGTTGTTTTAAATCCGCACTGCCTAAAGAGCATAGGTTCAAACAATAATGTCTGAAATTTATCTGGATTGCTTGAGTGGATAAGCCACTCGGAATCCATATATCAGGAAAGTATTTCTATGATCACCGTGTATTAAACTTTAAAAGAACCATCTTAAGCGACCGATAAAATCCGAACCCTTTCAGATTTTTGTACCCTATTTTATCTTAATATTATTAATGTTATTTCTCTAATGTCCCACTATTATGGATGTTTGATATACCATATCCAGCTCCAATCATTCTTTTGGAATTACTTCAATTTTTTTTTACGTTATAGACTGGTACAGCTACACACTCTTAATACCTACAAATGTCCAAAGATTAAAACTGTGCTATTTGCATCGAGGACTAAAGCTGGACTATCCTGAGTTCATTTGATGTGAATTTCCAAAAAACTGTTTTTTACGCTGTTGAAAGAAATTTGTGACGAAATTAATAACTACGGCGTATTTATTTAATGTACAGTTAGTTATCTTTCCATAGTAGTAGTAGCTCTCTGTTCCCTTCCTAGAGGGACAGTCAGTAAATTAAGATGAAGGATGATATATCTCCCGTTCCTTGTTAAATGTTTCCAGAAATATATTTCTATTTTTTCAGTCTTTTCTCAGTTCATCATATCTTCAGTTTTCTTTGTAAGATGACTTAAAAACATTTTTATTTCTCTTATTATTATTAACGTTTAGCGTGTTAAATTTATTAAATATCACGTTTTTTGCACTCATGCCACATAAAATTCAATTCCACAGCAAAATTACAAAATATTTAAAATCAGCATATCTTTAGAATTTTCGATAGAGTCTCGCGCGCTGGAAATAAAAATGTTTTATCCCATAGTGTTTCCATCGCTCACTTTTATGGTGCTTAGAAAAATACTCTTTATGTATTAGATATACTTACGAAATGCCCAGCCGTGGTAAGATAGCATCCCTTCAAGGCGGGTTAAGGGCTGCCATATTTGGTGCGAAATCGCCCATTTGGTGACAAAAGTGGATGGAGAACATTCTGGAACGAATTCTTACCGGTTTGGCTCAGAATGTTCTCGAAGGCAAGACAAAAGCTGTATAAACCCTGCCTGTACGCAGAGTAGCATCTAGTGTAGAGTTGGCGTCGCATGCATCGAGAGTGTGCATCCTTTGAGGCTATTGAGAGCATCGCGAGTTGTAGCGTGGAGAGTCTCGAGAGCACTTTGAGTTCCGTGAACTACTGAACCGAGTCGGAAGCTGTACTCTAGTGCTTTGCCGTGAAGCTGTCTTCACATTTATTGCCTGATATCCTGCAGGCTTCCTGCCCAATTGTTTTAGCGTAGTTTTTCGACGACTGCAAAAGTGTTTTTGTGCGGTCCTGAGTAATGCTGGCTAATGAATTGTGTTTTCCTTCTTCATCAAATTTTGTAGTTAATCACTCCAAATCCACGAATCCCTAAGATAAGCAACAATATGTTTAAGTAGTAACAGACTGATGCCGAACTATTTCTTCTTGATGGATAATCTGATTTTTCCACATGGCAAATCAAAATTTCCATCAAGATGACGGAATATAAAACATACCTTCTTTTACCATATTTTTATTTGTCACCGATCATATGAACGCTTTTTCCTTTACTATCTGCTGTGGTATGCCTAGAAACGTTAATAAGTAAATAAATAGTGCTTTTTAATAGTACTTTTAAACTACTCATAAAAAATATAATACTTCTATCACCGGTTTTGGATATATTTATCGGTGAAACAATCAAAATTCAGTAAAATTTAGTGTTTTTGCAAGCAGGGATTGTTTATTGTCTAGGTCTATGGAGATTCCACCTTTTATGGACCCTAAATCGATCTTATAGCTTTTCACGATCCCGTTTTCTTCTTATAAAAGGAAAATGGACATGAAGGCAAATAAAAGAAAGGTTCGCTTACAGCCCCAGACTATTTTAATCGCCTCCTGTTTGGAAGCTGAGGCTCTAGAAGATGCTATTTACATGAAATGGTAATTTAGCTTCTGGAAGAATTCGTATACTCTTTCAGAATATGAACTATCAAGAAACGATAACAGAATAAATAGGAAAGATGATAATGGGCTTCAAAGCTTTAAATGAAATACAATTTATTATCCTAAAGTCTGTTCATATTCTAACTTTAGTAATAAATTACTCAACTAAAGTCAGTAGAAACATCAAGAAGCAAAAATGAAACATTTTTACCACTATAATAGGAGTTATTATGAATTTTGATGATTTTAAAATAAAAAGTATAACATGACGAATTAATTATGATTAAAACAGAAATTTTAAATTTGTATTTCCTCTGAGAATTTGACACTATATTATAATCAAAATAAAATGTTGTCAGCAAACGAATACAATTCGTAATTCCTAATTTATTTAGTTAAATTTAGGATTTAAAATTCATTATCTAATTAATAATTTATACGTATGATTGTTCACAAATTAGCTTGTAAATCTCTTAGGATTAGCAAATTTTATATGTGATTTTTTGAGGTAAGTGGAAAAATTCCTCAAAGTGATTTATTTAAATTATTTGGTTGCTTGAATATTCTCATGAAATCTCACGTAATATTAAAAGAAATTAAAAACTGCTAATTACCGAAAGTCTCTTTTTTGTAATTTACAAGTGGGTGGTCGAAACCCCTAGCGGCAGACCCAATCTTCAGTATTATAAAAATGCGTTGTTCATCACTGAAAGAAAGTGAATTATTTTAAAAAACTAATTTATCTATACTTCTGAATAAAATTTTGTAGCAAGTAATCTTTCATGCCACAATTGTGACAAAAGAAATACAGTTTAATGCTTTAAGCAAGTTTTCTAATGCTCTATGAAATAAAAAAAACACCTATTAGAAACGTCTTCCTGTACATTTCTTTTGCACATTACATAGTTTTGTTTTAACGGTAGAGTATATTTTTATATTAATACTAGTCCCTGCTCAGATACGAAATACAGAACCAAAAGCAGAAATTATTCAGACTGAAATTCTCTTTTAGTTAAATTTTAATTATATTCAGAAACAGTAAAAATTTAGTTTTGTGGTTTCGTGCTGTTCCAGCCTTTTATCTAACAAGTAAATGTGAGGAACCTTGCGAATAGATAAGCGAATAATCACTTGAGTTCGTGAACAGCGACGTAAGACTCAAGAAGGTTAATTACCCTTTATTTCTCAAAATAAGAATTACCAAAGTCTGCTCCTTTCTCAGAGCGTACAGCAAAGCCTCCACTTGGGCTTGAACTCAAATTAATATGAATTAAAACTTAAGTAATCTAAAAAGATATAGCCGAAGCTATCAATATTCTAAGTAGTTGCTCTTCAATCTCAAATAAGCTGGCGAAGCTATCAACGACCTGAAGTACGGCCGAGTGTAGCAATAGCTTAGAGGAGGACGTAAGCAAAAGGCGAACGAGCGCTAGTCAGAAACTCTGGTTCTCTAAGTCAGTGGAACTTTAACTTAAATACTACTCGTACTCATTTGCGTTAAAATTCGTTGTGATTCTAAAAACACATTCTGGTAGGAAATTATAAGCTGAAAATAGAAGGGACAGGAGAGTAGCTTAAACTAAAGAAGACTGCTAAAATCTTAGGATAAACCTTACAATTTAACAACGTTAAACGTTATTTTAATTTTAAAAGAGAAATAAAAGCATTTGTGTGACCTAAGGATAACTATACATACATTATATTTATCTACACATTTTGTAATTTAAAATATTTCTACATATTGAGTGTTTTTGTAATTGTTAATCTAAAATTTCCAGCATAACCTCCAGAAATTAAATTCTTTTAATTTATAAATATTGGTCCTTCCAGAGGTAGTCTTCATAGGGATTTCGAAAGAACCTAAATTAGCATGTATTGTCACTGTAGAAACGTTTGCCAAAACATGTCTTAACCTCTGCAGCCTACGAGTATACACGGTCACAGTCACAACGTAAAACGGATCTGAACTTTATTACCTACAAGCTGATTAATTTGAGTCTGCTCCCATACCCCACCCTAAACGAATATTCCCTTTTTCATTTATTCTTGGTGTCCGCGGTCACTTTACAACCAAGGAGTTATCCGTTGCAGAGTAACAGAAATTTCTAGAAAGTTTCTACAAAAGACAAACAAAAGGATCCACGCAGTGGTGTTAGGGATCAAGAATGTGTGTTTAGGAGAAAACATTATTAAGGTCATCCAGAAGTACTCATATGCGGGTGTTTCCTTTTAAACTGTTCTTTCAGATGTGGTAAGAAACAATTAGCAGCGTAAGAAAGAGAAGCATACTACACAGGTTCCAGATTCTAGATATGTTGGTATAAATCTAATCACCCGGATGGCTTGTTTTCACAGCTCAAATATTCCATACTTTGATTATATTGATAATTTCATAACTTTAATATAAACTTGCTGTTATTTTAATTGAAATGAAACAAGTTATTTGTGCTTCTCAAATAAAAAAAATATGTATAATTTTCTAAGAGAAATAACTTTTAAACTACTTTAAACAGAAAATTAAGGTTTATTTTATATTTTCATGGCAAAACAATATGAAGGGTACAAAAAAATATGAACGATTAAGCCCGATAAAACAGCCAACAACTGCTGCTACATGTTCTGCTCTGTTTACGTTGGGTTCGAAAACTATGATCACTTACTTTCATTAAATAAATCTCTACCGAGTCATGTTATGTGACAAGAAGAAATACTCTTCATAACAGGAATAAAAACATAAATTTATTAAAAAAAATTGCAGATTCGTTATAAGTTATGGTTTTGCATACCGCTATGTTACAGGGAAAGATAGTATTGACATCAAACATGTGGTTCGTCAATAATCAACATTCTCTGACCTTTAAGTTAATTCAAATCAAAGTTTCTATTTCCTGAAAAAAAGCTATTACTTAAAAAAGTATGAATTCTGCACTACTAAAATTACATTACTGCAATTCTGTACAAGTAATGTACAAGTAACGTTGTCAGTTCAGTCACTTAAGAGTTTTAATATGTCGGCAATGTACTGATGAAAAGTCTCACAAAGGTCTTTTATATTTTCTGCTGCCTTGTGTATCTCATCACTTTAGGTCTAAGTCTTCTGTTACTTTAGTAGTATCTTTATGTCTAGCAATTTCCAGCGGATGGGTTCTTTGAATTGGTCGTGACAAATTACCAGATGCTTTCTTGACACATACAATTCTTGTCGTCCGAAGAGCCCGGTCAACCCAGGAGTACAATTCACACTGTCTGGGTTAAGTACGAGAAATTGTGGTTTATGGTGGATGGCTGCACATCCACCATAAACCACAATGGCTGCACATCCACCATAAAGAGAAAAAAGACATGGTAAAGACATTGACCGTTCCCCAGTGTTGATCAAGAGGAGCCAAACCCCCAAGCGCAACCTTCGATATCTAACCATGTAGCGTCCCAGAACCAAAGGAGCAGACAAGACAATACCATATTATCCCTGTCGAGCCTGAACCTACCACTCTATAGACGGTGGTTTTATTCATTGTGAAGACTGTTAATGTTTTGCCCAGAAGTTGAGTCTGAATGGTTTTACATACTGTATTACGACAGAAGAATAGAACACCCTATTGCCAATTTGTTGCAGCTAAGTACTGACACCAAAAGATGTGGCTCGTCAATAGGCAACACACGTTCCTAATACACAGCAGCGATACTGCAGATAAAGTCTTTCACAATTAGATCCCTTTTCGAAGTCAGATGACGTAGACTTAAGCTCTATTGGAGTAGAATACCCTGTACAATCCAACAAGCTAAACCTTTTCAACAACTGCAAGATGTGAGACTAATCATGTGTAAGAACAATAATTCTATGTAAACTGCATTACATTAAGTTCATTAAAGTTTTTATTTATTTATTTTAATTATGACGACGCACACAGTGGTATCCGCCAAAGGGAGGGATGCCCCGTGGCGAAGTCATAAGTAGTTGATACAACAATTTGTAGGTCATCCACAAAAAGAGCAATAATTACCTTTGAAAAGCTCTTTTGGAGAGCAAAAATAAAAGGCTGATTGCTTAATTGCTTGAAATCTAATTGTACTATTAAACTGTGGAAGTTTTAATACACTCTCTTGGCACCTGTTTCACTCCATATAAACTCTTTTTTAAAACTATATTTTCAATCATTGTAGTCGTCATAGATCTTTGTCTGATCTGTATATATAATTTCTTTTAAATCACTATTTAAAAAAAAAGCAGTTTTCACATCTAAGGGAAATGCATTTTAATTTTTCTTGAGGAATAATCGCAGGATAACACCTAAGGTAGGCAAAAAGTGAGTAAATGATGTTACATTCAATACAAATCTTGCTGCGTGAAGCTGCGAGGCAGAAGTTGAGCTTTGTACTTGTCATCTCGCTTTAGTCGTAAAATTCGCTTCTTGAAATTGACTTTTTTCCAGGTGGTAAGGCTTCTAAGAATCCAAACATACTCTGAATTTCCTCATACGTGGCCTTCCTCCATTACGTTTGTTTATCACCTGATAAAATAGGTGCATCTTCTAAAGGTAACATATCTTAATTAGCAATCATCGTATCGGTCCAGGATACCTGGTTAGCGGCTTTCATTTTCTCACAAATCTTTTATTTTCTATTTTCTCACTAGGTGACATGTCCACATAGCTTATATCTTTGGTAAAGCCGTCTTCTGCGCTTTCCAACTCATAATTTTTTCAGTTTCTATTTTCAGAAAATCGATATTCTGAAAAATGAACAGTCTATTACCATTCTTCAATTTTTCTGCATTAAACTTGACATTTATGGATACCACAAGGCGCTTTGTCACTAAATCCATCAAACAGTACCCCATGATAGAATACACTTGCGTGCAAAAATTAAGGACGAAGTCGAAAAATTAGCATATCAGCTGAACGAAGAGGCAGAGCGGACAGAAAGACCAATCAGGAGATTAAGTAAGGTGATGTACGGTAGCACATGCGCCGATATGCAGGTAGACATAATGGGGGAGTGTCTGAGTAGTATATAGCATGTTGTCGGTGTAAGTTCAGTATTTCTGGCAAGGAGATTGCACGCCGTATAGCAGTTAAAATCACACCGAGTTGCTGCCTCAGCGAGAAATGGCGAATAATCAATCTGTTAGACGACATCTGGATGCTTTTACCCGAGGTCGAATCATTGGGAAGTTGGAGAAAGGCCGCAGTGCGACAAGTGTGGCTGCAGAGTTTGGAATTGCTCACAGCATCGTGTCACGACTTTGGAGACATTTTCAAACTACAGGAACAGCTATCCGGGGGTTTATTAGTGGTCGTCCACGAGGAACCACACCCGCAGATGACCGGTATATTGCCTTACAGGCCAGAAGAAACAGACGGCAGACAGCGGGAGAAATCGCTAGACACACGACACAGGCGACTGGACGACCGATATCGCGTTTTACCGTGGCCAGAAGACTGCACGGTGGTGGTCTGTTTGCACGATGCCCTGTACGGTGTGTACCTCTAACGCCTGCCCATCGGAGAAGGCGTTCTCTGTGGTGCCGGGAACACCGGAATTGGAGAGACAATGAATGGGGACGAGTACTCTTTACAGATGAGAGCAGATTTAGTCTGAGTTGCGATTCTAGACACATACACATCTGGACAGAGCGGGGAACACGCAATAACCCCTTCAACATCATCAAAAGGGACTGTTTTGGAGGTCGCGGAGTTCTCGTTCGAGCAGACATAATGCTTGGTAGCCGGACCGACCTTCATATCTCCCAAGGAGGTTCGTCACCTGGGACTGCTATTGTAACGAGGTTCTTCTTCCTTACATGCGTCTTTTCACAAGGGCTATGGGTCCTCAGTTCCTCTTCATGGACGACAACGCTCCACCTCATCGCACAGTTACTGTCGAAGAGCTGTTGGAGAGTGAAGATATTGAACACATGGATTGGTCGGCAAGGTCTCTGGATCTAAATCCCGTCAAGAATGTACGGAACTTACTAGGGAGACCCGTGGCAGCACGTAACTTATCGCCAGTAACGATTCCGAAACTGTGATTGGTGCTACAAGAGGAACGAGCAGCAGTGTCTCAACAGCTCATTAACAACCACATATCCAGCATGCACAAATGATGTGAAACCTGCTTAGCAGTCAGGCGAGATCATATTCCCTATTAAAGACCGGATGTTTCTTGCTGGAAACTCATCACAGGGATGTTTCGGCCCTCAGTCGCATTGTGCTCCATGCTACTTTTTCAATAAAGCTTCTTTTTATCCCTCTGATTTCTCTTTTAGTAAGTGTTGCTTACATTACTCATGTCCTTACGTATTGGGGATCTTGCGGTATTAAATGTGTCGATTTGGAAAGCTTTTGTACAAAGTTATATTGAAAAAACCGTCTCGTCCTTAACTTTTGCACACCAGTGTACATACAATGAACACTATTTCCATTGCGTTAGCGTCTAATTGTATTCGATGACAGGCAGGTATTAACATATAAGCGTCACAAACAAGCGTGTGAATATGTTTTGAAATATTTACGTGTAACATTTTATTTTATCCATATAATTAGCTTCCTTACCAGATAGTCATAAATCTGTTATAATTTCTTCTTTTCATCTAGATGCTGTCTAATCGGTATTTGAAGAGTCTCCTTTATGGCCGCCTTTACTTGATTTGCGGTTAGGTTAGGTTAATTGATTAAATTAAAGCAGGTCAGCTATCTGGCCATGGGGACGGATGCCCTTGTAGAGGAACTTTTGAGAAAACTGGCTTGTATTAACATTACACATGGGGAAAAACACGGAAACTTCCATGCAGCTATTCCGTTTATTTGCTCCTTAAAATTCGCAAACAGTATGACGCTTTTCCCACATTTGCTTTGCTGACTTTTCCATGTGCAATGATCGAGGAAGCTGATCATTTACCATCGACACGAGAAGCGCGTAAATTTGCCTGCCTTTAGCTACTACAGAATGCTTCATTGCATCTAGTTCTTTTCCTAAAACCTGGTCCAATTTTTCGATCATGAACAGTGTTTAAACACGTCAACTTCAAGTAGTATAATTCGTTCCACAGAAGAGAAGCATCTTTCACACCAAATAGCTTCCGAATAATACAACTACGTGCGTATAAAGCTATACAGCTTACTTCTTGGAAGAATAGTCACGATCTACCTTAAATATATAAATAACTTATATAATTATAATATAAATATTTATTTTAAATATGGATATAGAAAGGAACAAAAATAATATGAAAGATTTGGGGCAATAATACAGCGAGCATCTATCTACGCTACTTCTCTGTTCACGTCTGTGTATATAGTTGAATGGAAACGGATACAGATTATGAATTTGCTTATGTGGCTCCAGAAGGATCCTTAATAAAACGAAGTAAGAAAATTAAGCCTCTGAGGGCATATGACAATGACTAACTGGAAGGTGAAACTCCAAGATTGATCAGGAAAATGTTGTCAAGTCGAGAGACCATTGTTTCCTGTACTGCATGCGTGCCAATCAGATGGAAAGCGAGCAAAGGTAAAAGCAACGCTGTGCAATAAAACAAGTAAACATCGACAGTATATATAGCGGGACTACCTGTCTCATTATTTATATAAGTGTAGCTCACCGAATCCACCATTCAAATTTTGATTTCACGGTCTTAGAGTTGAACTACATACGTTTTACCTATTTAAAAACATAACATTATTAACATAACATTATTAACATAAAATTGATTATGTAATGGGTATGCGAGAGTATTTTACAATTTTTAATGCAATATAACTAAAAATAAGATTGCAAATTAAATTTCCGACCTTTTAAAGCACATTACCATTGTTTTATTTCAGTTGCAGCTCTAAGCAAATAAAATTTATTATTTTCATTCATTGGTTGTGTTAAAAACTTACGTTTTGTATTCGAAATACGAGTATTTGATTTTTGATTTAATAATCTTTTTAAACTAAGACACGGTAAACGTAAGGGATGAAATTACTTGTACAGTAGTAAATGTATATTTGACCTAGAGAAAGTGAACGCGTTTATCCAGATTGTTCGAATTGCTTTAGTTCCATTTATTTCGGATGTTAGGAGTAGTGCTGTATTATATAAACATAATATGAAAAATTTTAATTTCTCAGGTTTTTCACATATATGCTTTTTTATATATACGTATTTTGGAATCAAGAATGAAAAGCTATAAGTAATAAAAAAAAAGTTTCTTTTATTATTTGCCATTATTTTCTGCAAAATTTTATTTCCTCCTTTTTTCTCTAATTTAGTTGTAAATAAATTTGTCTTGTAAAAACGTAAGCCTTTTATCGAATCCAACAGCAAGTTTTTCTTTCGGTACAAAGAAAGCAAGTGCAAAGTTAACAACTTAAATTTTTAATACCTTAGACTTTTTCCTAACTAAAATAAAACAATTATCCAGGCGGTAAAGCAAACATTTACGAGGTAATGGGAGTTGGAGAAACGTTCTTTTTTCGAGTCACTTGGAACAGCTAAAGTAATTTTAATTCACGTTAGTAAATTTGTTTTCATTTAAGACCAAATGCCGGAATAAATCAATACTTTCCTCTTTAGACACTGCAAGCTTCAGTATCTGTAAATCACAGCATGAAAGGAGGAGATGTTTGTTAGGTTAGCTTAGAAACCGATACAGAATGCCGATAGCAGAATCAGTGTTAAAGCTACCCTAATAGTCCTCGCTTTCCAAATGCCAAAATGAACAAATCCCCCTTTTATATCTTCACTGCGGAGAGATAAGTACAACAAAGAATAAAAAGTCTAAACCTAGGTTAAACTGTTAGTAACCTGAGGCAAGAAGGAATTTACTGAACTTGGAATTACAAAAATCAATGAGTAAAATTAATAACATTAAAACAATATATATATATATGTAAAAATACGATGGCTTTGCTCTTTGCGAACTAGCAACCTTTAATTAATTTTCTGCAATTCAGGATCTTCCTCTAGACCAGTACCTTCTGGAACATTCGCGCCTGTTACATAACCTCCTCATATAAATGCTGCGTCATAAGTTTTTCTATACAGATGCCTTCTCGCCTTCATCCTGTTAACACTTTCGCAATGCGCCTCTTTCTTTGCTAGAACGTTATAACCTATTAAAGTCAGTCGTATCTAGTAGTTCAACTACTGAACAATCTGCTCTAAATTAAAATAAAGATATTCTGTTAAAAGTGAAAGTCATGAGTTGTATTTTCTCCATGGTTCAATCATCCCAGCTTCGTCAAACATCTGCCAAAACGTGTAATGGAATAGCCTCACCACTCACCCACGATGTGTTAAAATAACTGAAATATTACATATATATATATTTTAAATTTTACTTTATCCTTTCCAGTAGCTTTAACCTCCTTAATGCTTACTCTAAAAAGCAAGAAAAATCCTTTACATTCTAATTTAAAATACTATTTCTCTCAACTATATAATGAGGTTTTATAATTACTGAAACGCTTCTTGGATGAGTCTGTCAGTTCTGAATTTGCATAAACTTTTTCTTTGTTGAAAATGAGGTTTAAAACATGAGATGAAGAAAATTTTAGAACTTTGGAATTAGTAAATGGACCACATTTTCTTCACAGACTCTTAATGATGACTGAACAAACGTAAAACTAAAGCATTTAATCCCTCGGATGCATTTTATTATTATTATTATTATTTTAACCTTTTATACGATAGATTCGTTTATAATTTTTACAAAGTTTTTCCAATAATTTTGTTTCCCATGGGAAGTAAAATAAAGCGTGCATCAGAACTTTTAATTAAATAAAAAAGAATAAATGAATATATGAACACGAATATTTAAAACTACTATAATATTCTGCAAAATGCGCATATTATCAAATTACGATACGATTAAAAAACTACCATATCGATTTTAAATTATTTTGCTGCTGATGATATGAATAATTAGTACGCAGTGAAAGTACGTAGTAAATTCTGGTATAGTAAGAGGACTTGCCACATAAAAAAAGAACATTATTCTGTAAAACTTACTTATAAAAAAGAAATAAAATCATTAACGTTTAAGTGTTTCCACCATATGCATTACCATATTAATTAATATTTTGCGACCTCGATTACGAGCTGTTTATGCGGGTTTTGAATAAAATAATAATGTCTTGCGAATCGTTTTTATTATCTTCATAAGACTATTCAAAATTTCTATTCAATTCATTTTCTCCAACAATATAAAACCCTGTCCATCGAAAACAAACGCTGCTCAAACAAATATTATGCAAAAGATAAATTTCGTTACCACACCTTTTCCATTTTGCTTGTTGCTTAAACCTGACATGTTTAAGAAGTAATAAAATCATTATGTTTTAAAACGATAATGTTTTCACAAGTTACAGAGAAATCATATTTAGCAGAAAAATATGTTAAATTTCTTGATGAAGTCTGGAGAAAGTTGGAATAATTTAATGAGTTTGAGTGATTGAAATAATTTATATCAGAATATTTTTTTATCGAAAAATGAGCTGACTGAGTAACCTGCCTCAAACGGATTGTCAATTGAGCACCTGGCAAAATATTTCAGTAAAGTATACTATAGTCATGTATGACGTCTCACAATACAAAACAAATAGTAGTGCTTTATAGTATTTATGATGTTTCAATCAACATAGTGGTTAGTGACGGTAATTATTCCTCTAAACCATGTGGAAGCCTCGTCAAATGGCCAAGCTTAAATATACATGATTGCCCGACAATGCTTCGAGTAATATTACTAATTACTGTAACCTGTGACAATTTGAGGACAGTAATAAAATTTAGTTGATTTATTGTTGAAGGTTGATTCTCAATCCGTCTGAAGTCTAAAAAACAATGAATCTGCTCTTGGAGATACTCTTTCAGTAGTCGAAATAGGCGTGGGAGACAGGTGGCGCTTATTTTATATTATTTCTATTAGTATTCTTAATTGTGTGTAAAATATAGTAATCTGATCCATCACTGGAAATCAGTTGTTTAATTTAACAATATTACCTTAACGGCGATTATTTACTCATTGTGTTTTATGAAAACTAAATTAAAATGCACTTTTTGAATATCTTGTATAGAATTTTTAATTAAGTATAATCTTTTTAATGAAAAGAATGGCTACGTCTCTCAAATTAATCATTAAGTGAAAACATTTTAAATATTTTCTGTATGTGCGTCTCTTTATTTAATATTCTCCTTTTCCTGCATAACACGGCCAGATCATTTATGTAGTTAATGTTGGCAACATATTGTACTTCAGTAATCGTCCAATTCGAACTAAAAGAAAAACGAACTCTGAATATGTAGTGTTTTCAACTGATATTCAATTGCGTGGTGTTTACTGATACGTTTAAGAAGCGTTTGAAGGAAATTCATTAATATATTTAAGAAGCATTAAGCATTTGAAGAAATTTTTGTAACTGCCAAAATTATAACTTTTAGTCGAAGCTACAATAAAAAAAGAGAGAGAGAAATGTTGGCTAATAATTTTTTTCCATGCGCACTGCTGTCCAGACTACTAATCAGCGAGAATTTCGTCAGTAAATTCTTCGACCCTTTCCGGAAATCGCAAACAGCTTTTGACTTCTCAAGATATACGAGATCAAAGGCAGCACAAAAAAGCGAGGAGGGTAAGTTTCAGGACTAATTTTCGACGAAAACAGTGATGGCGCCTATGTGGCAGAATAGCGATGAACAAATTTGGGGGATTGCTTAAAGAATGTAAAGGATTAACTGGTTCAATACCCAATACATTCACTAGACTGCAAGATGCCACGAAAGGAAAGTACAGGAATGGTCTCGAGACCAGACGAGGCATAGGATAATAAGATCTTACAACTAAGTAGCTAATTGGCTGCACAAAGCCTCCAACAAATGTTCTAATCTGGTCAGTCATAACTTTTTTCACCCATCTACGCCCCTTTTCTTTTAGAGCGCTATATATGTTTTTCATTGCCTTCAGATGCTGTGCCTTCCTCTGTCTGATGCACACTAAAAAAGATCTCGTTTCCGTTGAAAATTCCTTAGTAAATTATGCTATAATCGAGGTAATTATATAAGTGCAACAGGGTTTCTTATAATTGTTTAGAGTATTTTACTAACTTAAACGAATCATATAATTTAATGACCTTCAATTCCTAATTAAAGAACTCAAATTAAAACGTTATGCCAATTTCACGTGTTTTTGGCCCAAGTCTTTTAAACTCGTAATAAATCCAATTGATCGATTAATAGTAATATCATTTTTTATTTAAGACATTTTGTAAGAGTAATAATAGAATTGTGAAACCTAATATTATTTGCCTTTCCAGGTAATTTCTGTTATTAAAAATGTAGATAAAAGTGTATTACAGGAAATAACCATGTCAAGAATTCTTCTATTAAGAATAAACATTTTTCATTAATTTTGATCATGAATTTCAAAAGTATTTGATTGCTATCAAACGTGTTTTATAAGTGCATGCACCTTGCTAGCTACCTCACAAAATAAATTCATTTATGCGATCCAATACTGTACCTTTAATTTTTCATAACCACACATCTCTGTTACTGATCACTATCGAATAATACAGGCACACACCAAATACACAACTGTACAGTTTGAAATTATTTTACTTAAATTAATTGATTTAGGGTTCTATAAAATATATCGTAGTTTAAACTATGGTTAAGTAAACTTTAAGCTCGCTTTTGAATGTCACTTACAATTTGGTAAATGATATTTCTCAGATTTGAGGTTACAGACTTTGCAGCATTTCATCTATGAGTTAACAAGTACCGTTAACTAAAAACAAGTTATAACTTTTAAATTTACTGGAATAATTAATTTCGTTTACAGTTATAATACAAATACCATTTTATGATGTGACTATTTCGTCAGTTGGACCAGCATTAAAACATATATAAAGATTTAGGTATTGTATCTACACTCCTTAGCTTTTGATGTGTCCGTTTGTCAATACACAGAAGTCATCCGAATTAATACCACCTTTAGCTGCCAATCTAATGTAAGCTCTGTCTCATTAGATACTTTGATGCATGTGGTATCTCTGAGATAACGGGTGTCCGATTCTCTACATGTTAAATGATACCTGATAACACTGAACAAACAATATCTTGTCTTATCTACGAAACTCAAAGGCCTCCAGTAGTCTTCGATTCTAATAACATGATTACTGGTACATAATGATATAGGTTGTCGTAAGCTGATGTGAGGTACCTCTGCCATGAAGTTCTCTGCGTATTCTAAAAGTTGATACAATGCTCTCAGTAGCTCTGTTGGAGAAAATCTTAACCGAGTCCAGGCAGTTAGTTTGTTTTACATCAACTTAATCGCATATATTGTCTAAGTTGATCTGATATATGAGTCTTATGCATTGGCCTCAAATCGAGGTCTTACTTTATCGACAGTTAGAAATGAGTGATCCATGAAAAAAACTCATTACTATTACGTACAACAATGAAAATAACTCCAATTTATGTACAAAAGAGACTGACAGAAAGAATGCAAGGCAACGTGCGGATGGCTTGGATATGCTTCGCGCATGCCGATGCTCAATTCTTTAAGAAATCGTGCATTCAGATATCTTTCTTACAAATTGGTTGTAACATTATTTAATATATTAAATATAAAATAATAATCCACTTTAAAGCACATATTTTTAACCAAATTTGATTCAAAAATTATTAGAAGAATAAGAAATAAATTAATTTTTTCTGACAATGATCATAGTAACAAATTGAATGCCAGCCCTCAAATTCTTTAAAACTGAAGGAAACTGCAGCCTTAATTAAAAAAAAATGTTCTAATGTTTAACTCTGAAGAATAGATGATAGTACGAAGAAACATGAACCAGAAATTGACTAATTAAGAAAGAAATTACTGCTGTAGATAAATTATAATACACAGAAAATTTGCAGTAGCATTTAGCTTCTATCTTGTTTTTAAGACCAATAACATGTATGGTATATCATTGTGCGTAAAATATCATGTATTTTCCCTTCTTAATTATTCCCATTATTAACTAAACTTTTAATATAAATTCTGATAATTTTGTTCAATTTTCTATTCCTGGTGAAATGGACTGCATGCGCTGGTCTTTTCATAGCTTTCTGTCTATGTCTTATGCTTAAACAAGCTGCGTTTGTTCAGAAATAGTAAAAATTGCGTAAAATATTTGCGATTATTTAAACGGGTCGTGAATTATTTCATTTACACTAATCGTCCTTTGTATTTGTTGAATCATCCTAAATCAGATAGTTCTCGCTTGCTTTACAGTTTCTAAATATACACTTTATTTATTAACTGATTCCACTGAAATAGTGACCCCGTTAACAGTTTTAATCGCAGAAAGAAAATAATTGTAATTTAGATTTACAGATTTAAAGTTCATGAGTAAACTTTTAAAACGTTGCTACAATATTTTACAAATCGCAATTATTGTCAAATCAACACAAGCAAAATATTTATGAAGATTCTTTTACTGAATCTTTTACGTGGAGTAGAAGAAACATCTAAAATGAATAATTTTACAAAGAACTAAATACATAATTGTAACTTTATATGAAATATGGACGTAAGTAACGTAAGGTATAGGCTTATGTTCTTCATAGACATCGTTAGTAAAAATAATTCCATCTCTAGAACACCGTATCTCCAGACTACAGTTACATCGGATAGCTGGCCTTTTTTTTTTCTCATCCGCCACTAAGATGCAGGACATTTTTTCCCAGAGAAGACAGAAAAATTAAGAAGGAGAAAAGAATATCATGGGTTCATGAGAGAAACATGTTTAAGTGCTTCAGTGACCGAGAAACACTTACAATGCTACTGTTACCTAAGGTGATTTTTCTTTCGGTGGATGCTCTTTTTAGTCTTTCTGCCTTGAGTGCAGTTATCTTACTCAAGAGGGTTGATTTTCGTGTTTACAGAGACTTCATCAGAAGAGAATCTCGAAAAAAAGTTACTTCATTAGGGGTTAAGAATTTTAGAAAATCCTGAAACACTTCATACGTGAGAGGAGGTTTTTCAAATGTAAAAAAGCAATCTGAGCTCTTCAAATTAGTTTTACATACACAGTCACAAAAATAAAAAAGTACCATTGCTTTCTTGTTATGGAAGAATTTCTTTGGTAAGAGATTGCTATAGAAATAGCTACGAAATGATTACTGTTAAGTGTATATTTATTTATTGCCAATAATAAAGAAAATATTACTATTCGATTAATAAAAAAATATACACATTGCAGTTTAGCAAACAGACATTCTGCAGCTCCTTCAGTTTTTAGATGCATTTATCTCACTGAAAAATATTAGTGTAGAAATTATAGTAAATTATAGTAACTGCTGTGCAACAGAATAGAAAAAAAACTGTATTTTTGTATTCCTTGATCACACACTTGTGGTATATTCGTTCAAAATGCGCCTAATTAGTAGTTATGCACATGGAAGAACATTACATGTTTAAGATGACTGAACATTTATATTTCTGAAAAACATGCTGAAAATTTTTGAAATTTCTGCATTATATTTCTGGAAAATATGCTGGAATTACACATTTAAAGTTCATGAGTAAACGTTTATGTTCATGACTAAACTTACATTAAATAAAGTTACTGTGAACATAACATTTTAATCCGAAATCAGCTGGATTCTTCAGCCGTTAATTTAGAGCCTCTACACCCAGTTACAAGAAATGAATGTTATATTCATAGATACGGTTTGGGTTTAGTTTTATGTGATTACGCAAAGCTTCGAGGGCTAAGGGAGCAATGCCTTCGTAGAGGACTTTCTAAGGGAACTGGCTCGTATACATGTTTCACATGGGGACAAGCAGGAAAACGCTCACGCAGTCAGCCCGTTCGCGATATTCAAAATACTAGTGTTCAGAGACTTTACACCGCTCAGCCGCTGGTGACCCTTATTCGTCGATATGAATAAATGGTATATTTGTAAGGTTTTAGTTAAACTAACCAAGTTTTATTTTAATTTAAATCTTTCTATCTCCTCTCTGTTTCAACTTCCCGTCAGAAGAAGCACGCGTTTTCAGCTTATGCTAATTTGAAGTACAGCCAAGTACTATTTAAACCAGAGGTAGAAACCTCTCAGTGTGAGAGAGCTTTAGTCTCAGATCACGGTCATTCTGTTCGACGTTCCCCTGACCAGCTAGCAGCTAAAAGTATAAGTCATAGTGCTTACTACGTGATTGCATATTGAAATAAATTGAAGTGCGCTAGTATTAGTACTTCTTGCTACGCACCAGTTAGTTAGAGGCCAAACTCCGCGATTTGCTCTGCGAAGCAAAGTTTAATTACATTTCTATTTTAGGTTTAGTATTAAATTTATTTGATTGTTAAGTTAGGCCCAAGTGTGGTCTTTTACTTTCTGTATCTCTCCCGAGTTGGGAAGTGTGTAAATAATAGTGATTTAATAAAAGGAGGATTTTAAATCCCTTTCAAGTGCAGTTATTCCCCAGCACAGTATCTACATCAGAACAAAGCCAACATATTTTTCAGCTCCCTGTTCCAGAGCAGGACTGTAGTTTAGAAGGAGTTACTTCAAAATGTTTGCAAAGAACATGCACAGAACACTCAGTCCTGACATATTTATAAATGATACTCCATGATGGATATTTTAAAATCCTATATAGCAACAGTCCTGATTTGAGTAAAAGGAAAGCTATTTAAATGGCAATATTAAAATTACAACTTTCGAACAATTTTCTATATAATAGGGCAAATGTTAATATATCCTTCTTAGAGAAATTCCAGCATATTTTCCAAAAATATAATGCAGAAATTTCAGAAATTTTCAGCATATTTTTCAGAAATATAAATGTCCAATCATATTAAACAATTTTCTATTCTGTTTACTCATAATATTTCGTAATTTTCTTCGATGTGCATAACTACTAATTAGGCGCACTTTAAACGAATATACCACAAGTCTGTGATCAAGGAATGAAGCAAAAATACTGAGTTTTCTATTCTGTTGCACAGCAATTCGTTTTAGCACTATACTACACATACATCACGCAGATGTTATTTTCCACCGAGAGAAAATTCTCGATTGTTTAGTAATTTGGGCCGTTATGTTAATGTTCTAACGATAATGTGTCCTTAATCTAATGAGGTTATGAAAATGTCACCATTCATTCCATGATTTCATAGTATTATATAGATGTTACATAGAAAATACATAATTGTACATACAATTATATACAGGCCAAGTAGTATTTAAGGGAAGGTTTCGAGAATTTAATTCAGAATATGTTCTGCCTCTCGAGACCACGCTGGTAGGTTAGATAGTCTGGTCGATATTTAAACAGTTGCGCCGGTAAGAAGTTTGAGCCATCTTCGCGTTAAACATTTGTGCAGCCGTTGGCTACTAGAGTGTTTCAATTTGAATTTACTATTACTTAAAATTTCATGTTCCCAAGAGTTTCTCTGATCTGTGAGCACGAATCGTGCATTTATGTTCAAAGTTCTGACTGAATAAAAATGTTTGTTTAAATCTTCACAAATCTCTGTCGTTAACTTCAGACCCAGCGGTAATTCGCGCCCAGTCTGTTAGGAATTTGTACTTTGTTTGTTACTATTTATGCTATCAAAGCAAGTCAAACTTCATATGCCTTATTGTTATTATTATTACCTCAGGTGTAATATTATTATTATTATTATCATTATTCTTATTATTCATGTTATTGCTTCTGACAAAGACAAATATTTCGTTCAGAACTTTCGTCTCAGTGTCCCTAAATGGTAAGGAAGTATGTTTCGCTAAACATTGCATAGCGTTGTTGCAGCAGATCAGGGATGTTCAGTAAACATTTGAAGTACATACACAAAAACAATTTAGGAAAAAATATATAACTTATAAATGCTCACTAGTAACACTAAAATTACAAACTTATATGTAACAATTACACAGCAATAAAATCTTTTGAGATTATCAGTGAAAATGAATGCGTAGGTGCCATTATGAAGCAACAGAAGCTATGCCGCTTGTTTCCTGCTACAAATAAAAAATTTCTGCACGTGATTTGTACAGACTATATTCTTTCAATGTGATATCTATGGTCTGCCTTTGTCAGATAAAAGATATACAGGCGAATAAACAAAGGTATGTAAACAAATGATTTTGTGAAATTTTCACATTTTGAAAGTAGTCATGTAAAAATTACAGATTTAGTATAGCTTACTTTCTCTTAGGGTAACAGAGATGTATGCACTACAAGTAGGCAAAGCAGCGAAATATAACTTCTGTGCTTTTCTTCCAATTTCAGTACTAATTGTATTATGTTAAAATAGCAGTCAGGTAGGCAAGGTTCTGAACCAAGCTCATAAATATATGCCATCAAGACTGAGTCACAGAAAAAAATAAAAATGAATTGAGTTTGTATTGCGTTTATGATACAAAAGGATTTTATTCTTAAGTAATTATCAATTTATACAAAACTAGCGGAAATCCCCGATGCCTGTTAAGTTAGATTGAAAGTAATGAATGTATCTAATAACAGAGAGAACAGCAATACTGCTGTAATCCTTCTCTAATAACGATGCAAAAAATACGATTCATAGTCATGCATTTTACATGCGATATAGAACCCACATACAAAATTTCGGTAGAAATCTAAACTAATTCTCTCTCATTATATCAGCAAAAATGGCATGCAATTTTTAATGATTTTCGTCTTTCTAATCAAATGGTCATAAATACTCAAGTTGTGTCCAGTATTTCACCTATGTTAAAAACTAGTTGACTAAGTGGCAAAAAATATATCATAATTTATCAGAAATCAATAACGCGAACAAACAAACAAACGCACAAGCAGACATTCTTCTTTAAATGTATAGATTTTGCAGATTTTGTAAGACTTACAAATTTCTCATTAACAAACTCTACGATTTGAAAAGCGAGCAGTAGCAGCACTTTTCGAAATAAAGCATTTTTATCGCCAAATCGCTAAACTATTGCCATTCGGAAAAATGAGTGCGAAAATTAATGTTTTTAGTCCAAAGGGGCTTTGTGCCTGAAGGACTATTGTTTTCGTTTTGTGATTTTGCGTCGGAAACATTAAAAGTCTGTATCACTTTTCAAACTGTTGCCACAAAATATTGCAGCCCTGCATTATATTTAAAGAAATTAAATAATGAAGAATGTGCATAAATGTATGCATGTTTCTCGCATTGTGATAAAACGACGGTACCTAAAGCCATCGAATTTTGAATGCCGTAATCCTGCTGCGAATATAGGCATCTGGAAGCCCGAATTTCAAATTTGGAATTTGTTTTATTAACGACTTTCATATTTTGTAAAACTTTAACGAATTTTTGATTAACAAACTCAAGGATTTCAAAGAGGGCAATGGCAACGTTGTACAGAAAAAAACATTTTTATCTGTAGCGCGTGAGACTGTGTGTATCAAATTCTAAAGATATGCTCAGTTTAAAATTATATTGTGATATTGTTCTTTAACTGAATTTTATGGTTTAAATGCGAAGAACATGATATTCAATAAATAAAAGTAACATACAAAATGTTTAAAAAACGCCCCTTTGGACGTAATTTAAAATCTGAAACCTTTCAGATTTTTTATTAGCGTTTTTAATTAATATCTCGGCTGAATAAAGTCGTACGAAGATGGGAACAGTCGAAATGGTTACCCATGATTTTTTAGATTCCGAAATAATGTATTTAATATTTAGCAATGCTACTTTTATTTCATTGTGAACTTGGAATTTTTTATTAACAAACTTTGCGATTTGAAAGCGAGCAGTAGCAAAACTTCTCCCAATAAAGCAGATATTTATCTCCAGCATGCGAGACTATTGCCACTCGGAAAAATGAGGGCAAAAATAAGCGTTTTCTGATTTTTTAATTAATATCTCTAATTTTAGCTACTCTTTTCGGAAAAAAGTGTACATCGACCTTTTCCAGGACCCAGAAAAGAATTGTAGAAAGTTTCGTGACATCAGCTATAGTAGTGACTGAGTTAATAGCGAACAAACACACAAGCAGACATTCTTCTTTCTATAGAGAGATTATTAACTAACAATTGAGCTCCTGTGCACTATTTCATTTATTTAAAAAATGACTTAAAAATTTCAATATTTAAACACTCATGAAAAGCTCTGTGTCTCTGAAATTAAATTTATTTTTAACTGTACTTCGCTTTTTTTAATTAACAAGGAAAAAAACTGTTTAAAGAACTGAAACATTTGAATTATTTTAATTTTAATCAGAAAAAGTGACAAGGAATAAGATAACACTTTAATAATTGAAATAACGAAGAATTTTATTTTGTCATGTTTTTGATTTTATCTTAAATATTTTCATCAAACTAGAATATTTAATTTTATAATCTTTGCATTTAAAAAAACCAAAGTAGAAGATACAGTAATCTTAATTTTTTTTCCACAAAATTAATTTTGTGTTCCCCAAAAAGAATGTTTTTCGAAATAACAGCACGGGTTAAAATTTTGGAGAGATGGTATTTATATATTAATTTAATCTATTTCTTAATTTAATAGCGTATTCAGAACATAATACTCAGTAAATGCTAGATACAAATTTCCTAGAAACGCTAAATGAAATAGTTTAACATTAGCGAAGTTTTTTATATGGAATTAATAATACTGTTTTTAAATGTAGTTATTTGAATACTTTTCATTTTTGAACATTAATGGAAGTTTCTAAATGGAGTTTGTAGAGACATTAGGTTATTTCGAAAGCAGCAGACATGAAAAATTAGCAACGGCTTCGTCGGGAATCGAACCACGGACCTCTCGGTTACGCGTCGAGCATGCAGACCACTACACCACGAAGGCATGCAAAGAAGGAGGGAGAAATACTTTATATACTCTCCCTTTTTAAAGGGCAACTGGGGTTTTGGGGACCGAATCGCCAAATCCCGGTTGTGGAAAATCATCATCCACCACCTTTTTAGTTCGGGCGCCAGTGTAGAGACATTTTGGTTATTTCGGAGCATCAGACAGGAAAAATGAGCAACGCCTTCGCCGGGAATCGAACCACGGAACTCTCTGTTACGCGTCGAGCATGAGACCACTACACCACGAAGGCATGCGAAGAGGGCGGAAGAAATACCTTATACACTCCCCCCTCCAAAGGGCGACTGGGGTTTTGGGGACCCAATCGCGGTGGTGGAGAATCATCATCCACCACCTTTTTTAGTTCGGGCGCCAGTGTAGAGACATTAGGCATCTTTTGCAAGCATCAGACATGAAAAATGAGCAACGCCTTCGCCGGGAATCGAACCACGGACCTCTCGGTTACGCGTCGAGCATGCAGACCACTACACCACGAAGGCATGCGAAGAAGACGGGAGAAATACCTTATAAGTTTAGGAAAAATTGGATCAGGAATAAGCAAGATTTACTTTAATTCTACTTTATTTTTGTTCTAATTTGGACAATATGTGTGATATTTGCAGTCGAGAGTCCAAATGTTGTCGTTGCGTGTGGATGGCTGCAGAACTGAAGAAAGAAGAATTTCACTTTAAAAACTCCACATCTTTATTCGATTAAAATGGCAGCTCATTCTTCTTTAGACGAAGAAGATCACACATATTCACGAAGAAGATCACATATTCAGTAATGATTTCAATAGTAATAGTACTATTAAATTTAGAACCTCAGCGTCATAGATATTTTTTAGCAAAGAAAAGGCAAAGAAACAGAGCAAAGCCCTTTTATAGCAGGAAATGGCAGAAAGCTAGCTGACGAAAAATGGCGCATAGAGCTATTTATAGTAGCGGCTAGATAGCAGGCCAGAGAGTTCTGGGAAGTACTTGTCTAGGGGAAAGATCTTGAAATTGCAGGAAGTTAATTAGAGGCTACCTATTCGCAAAGAGCAAAGCCATCGTATTTTTTATATTTTTCATCTTCCGTAAGAAAAATAAAGATTATGTAAGAGATTAAATTAGCAACGTAAATTTCCCTTCTCAATTCTAACAATAATAACCTCTTTCTGCGCTGCATCATTTCTAGATTAATCCATCTCGACTCTTACATAATTCTGATGATGTAAATGGAACTAAAACTCAAGCAGCCAATGGTAATTTTACAGAAAAGTATTAACTATCCAATCAAAATGCATTGGGGACCAAAACTAACTCAGTCTGAATTAAGATTTCACCCAGAACGTAATGCACTTGCTCGCTACACTTCGACCTAGTTGGACTGCTGTCTGCTTTTTTCTTCTTACTGCAAACGTATCAAAAATGTAAACCTCATGAAATAGGCACAAATAATGTGCCAAGTTGTTTGTGGCCGCAATATGTTTATTGAAAATAAAATAAAGTTTTAATCTGCCTCGACTGCCAAATTTCTTATTCAGTGTGGATCGGCATCTCAACATTTTACGACATCAAAATTTCTGCTGGTCATTTACTGCTAAATTTGTTTTTATTATTATATATACTATTATTATACTATCAAATTTGTTTTTATTATATATATATAATATATATATATATATATATAGAGAGAGAGAGAGAGAGAGATAGATATATAGATATATCTGTGTGTGTGTTTATAAAATAAAAAATAGGAAAGACAGATTCGCATATGCACCTTTAGATTCGCAATTTTA
Organism: Stegodyphus mimosarum; assembly: GCA_000611955.2. Lineage (NCBI taxonomy): Eukaryota > Metazoa > Arthropoda > Arachnida > Araneae > Eresidae > Stegodyphus > Stegodyphus mimosarum. The sequence continues at coordinate 235,034 of KK112898.1, forward strand.
ATCAAGTACATCCTCTTCGTGTATACGCATTGCATCATTTTGTGCCATCATATCTCTACACTACAAAAACCTTTGCCTGTTACCTATCCAGAACTCAAATAAAGAATTTTCGCTCGATAGGGATGCTTCATGGACGTTGGACGCAGTCACTCTTCACTTTTGCTCTGACCCACGTCGCTACTTAACCGCATTCTTCCATTTTTCTAAAATATAACTGCGCACACAGAATTGTGAGGTAAAGATTGCCCAGCTCGCCATTGTGATAACTGACTTCTACAAAATGAGATTCAAAATAATTATTTAGACTCAGAAATAAAATGTGTTTATTGGTCAAACTACTAATTGTGCTTTGTAAAAATCTATACAGCAGTAGTAATCTATGCAGCAGTTTATCTGCTATCACCACACCTGCACTTCAGACATGATTTTAGTTAACGGGTCTTCTCTCATCGTACCATCTAAATCATCGCATATATATGAGAGAAGTAACCTGATTTATAT
>KK112898.1:235794-261924 GCA_000611955.2 Stegodyphus mimosarum
TTAAAGAGGAAGTCCTCTTGTGTCATTTTTTGAAAAATCAGCATTCAAATTTGTACCAAACAGGAAACGTTTTTTCTGTTCTTATAACAAATTACCATTAAATTCATTAACTAAGGTAATATAAGTTCATTGCAGAACTCCGCCTAGTAGCAAGAAGTAAAATATTCTTTTCATAAAACGGAAAAATGTAAATTGTAATGGTGAATTTATTTATCGCTTTCATCTACTACTAAACGATTTCTGTGCTTTAAATGTCACTGCTGAAACATCTTTAGGGAATATACTTGAAGTATATGAGTATTTGTTTCTTTACGGTGGTTAGGTTTCTCATGAAAGCCAGATGCTGAATGGAAATTTTCATCCTACGGAAAATTGTATAACCATTTTAACGAATAAAACATTGGACAGTTTAAAGTGTGTAGTTATCATTTACCGATAGTTCAAATCGTTCAAATGTGATAAGGGCAATGAATTAGCGTAAATACAGCTCTTCTCCAGGGTTCAGCGGGAAGGAACTTGAGCTGCACAGAAATGAACATTCGTTGTAACTAGTATGTTAAGCGCAGATTCAGTGTAATTTTATTTAGTATTCAGGTAACTGAAAAATCATTGAAAATAATAATTGTAAAAAGAAAGAACCATGATACATCTGAAGCGTATGCTAGAGCTTTATTAGAAAAGTTATGAAATTCTATTTATAATCATTGGACTATCATAAAAGTGAGACATTGCTAAGAAAATCACAAATACTTTCTTGAAGTGCAAGAAAGAAATAAAACTCTGTTCATCGTCTCAGTGATGCGCTAGCCAATGCAATGAATGTGTTTAACGTGAAGCATCGTTAAAATTCCTCAGCTTCACAATTAAGCGAGTAAGTTCCAAGGATTTTCTTTCGGCGCAGAGAGCAACTAGGTAATTTGGCTTAATGGCGGAAAGAGTTCAGGTGCGTGCATTCAAATGAAATATCTCTCTAGAAAGTTTACTGATGAAGTAGGTTTACTCCGTAGGCTGTTACTCAAGTATAAGCTAATGGCGTGGATGATTAGTTTAAAGGAAGTTAAGGATGCACCTGATTCTCTGTAAAACGATGGATTTCAGGGTTGTATCTCACACTATCAAGTAATTATTCAGATTCATATCTAAAATAATTTTGCAGCAGGACTCTATAATTATACTTACAGACAAAGCATGCCATCTGTTATTTTTGTATTACTTTTTTACTTTCTTACAAATTCTAAATGCCAAACTTAAGATATTGTTTCAACTTTTAATGTTGATTTTTTGTATTAAAATAAATGCTTTAACTTCTTTGCAACTGGATAAAAATACCTTACGTCTTGAAACTGCGAAAATCTAAAAGAAAAGAGCTTTGTTTAATTTCATTACAATAAAACAAGAGTAAATTTAATTACCTGTTTTAGAACTTGCAACGAAAATGCGATTTGTCTTATCAGCTAGTAAAACACCCTAATCAGTCTTATCTAATGAAAATTTTGATATCAATACTCGTATTTTGGCACAGCGATGCCAAGCATCACAGAATGCATTGTGCACCGCAATGCATTAGCAAATAGACTAAATTGTATGAGTGCTTAAATGAAATAACTTGACGCAATGTTCTCCATCATTTGGTGTTTGTTAACCTGCATAACTACCAGTATTCCTTTTCGTGCATATCCTTGTGAATGCCCTTTGTATGTAAAATACTATTGAGGGTTTTTCTGAAAAGTGCCATTCCTCCTTTATACACATACTGCCATGAAATATCAAGAATATTAGCTATGCCTGTAAAATATACACTCTACTCTCCCAATTCTTAACGCTATAATTGCACATAAGACGAATCTTTGTTCAGTAAACCTCTTAGGATCGTACTCGCTTTGGTAACACTACTAAGGACTCTAAGGTTGCGTTCAGCCTATGGTATAAAAAACACAAGTGGTTTAAGTCGAGCTGCGTTGCCAGGCAACCAGTCTGTGCTACGTCACAAAATCTGGTTTAGGGCTCTTGGCATAAAGTTCGAAGATTTCAACTTTATGCCGACTTGGGATAAACGTCGACCAATCAGAGCGAACGCGCGAAACCTAAATGGGAAACAGAGCGGGAAAGCTGTAGACACATCCACGCATGCGCAAATTTAGCTTCTCTAAGTGGGTGCGACAGACCCCGTGTCGCAGGTGTGAACGGAATTTCCGCATTTTATTCATTGTGACTATGCCTCCGTGACATTTACGTTGCTGTCTAAACGCAGCCTAAGGAACCTGGCGACTTCTCGCACAGGCGTATAGACTACCAGCACAGAAGAAGGGTAAAAATAACCCTTTATTATTCGTCAAACTCTGAACAGAAAAGGCACGTACTTCGTCCTTAAAATAACACCGACAACTGCGGTGGAACTTAAGAAACGTTACACAATAAATTCAGCAAGTAGTGCTGGGCTAACAATTTAAGTTAAGGCTAATTAGGCTGACTCAACAACTTACCCGGCGATGTACTTCTTAAATGGAGTATCAGAAACTCCAAGTTAACAGCAAGGACAAACTAGTAATGTGCGCTGGCTAGCGAAATCACGTTCTGAATAAACTACATGATTCGTCCGTTTAAATACTCACCTCGCTTAACCTTAAATTTGCATCCTGGTCAGGAAAATGAGAGGTTCAAGAAAGGTACGAAACTTAAAATAATTTATTATGCAAAACAAAGGAAACCCTACAACCTTAATTTAAATCTTCCATAAAATTCCAAATAAACATTATCAATTAGCATGAAGATTAATTCAATGTTATATAACCGGTATAGAAAAATCATTATCAGAATTCTCTTGCTTAATTTATTAATAAAGCAATGAAGATGGACTTTGGGTTTATTCTGAATTTGTAAGAACATAATTAGAAACATTCTATATTTACCTGGAGTAAATAATAATTGAAATTTAGGGTGCTTTTTGGAATAGCAAAATGAGATTTTCCAATTTAGGACCACGTTATTAATAAATGAAAGTATGAAATATTGCGAATGCTAATTTTCTTGTTCGCGTGACATTCTTGCATCCATTACTGTATTCCGATTCTAAATTCGGTTTCCCAAACACATTTTGAACCAATCATAAGCTGAGGCAGCGAGCCAAAAATATTCAATCGTAAACGCATCTATAAAAGAAAAATTTAATCTCGGAAAACAAGACCATGAAATCTTTCATCATTTGTTATATTTTTCTTTATACCTGATGCTAACCATTTTCTCTGCTACCGTAATTAAAGCGGAAGAGAATTGATTTCGATTCTTTCTTTCATTCACAATTCGAATTCAAAGAAACCAAATCAAATACCGAAGCACGTACTATATGACTTAAGTGACTATGCAAAAAATAGAACACAAATGGAATTCGGGCGTGTCTGCTGGTAAAACATGGTTTCTTAATTTTCTATCAAAGGTGAATAAAACAAACTAAAGCACGAAATAACGCTCTGCTATACAGACTGGCAGGAAAAAGAATATTTGTGCTGCCACAAAATGCTTATGGAATAAATTGATTTTAAACCAAAAACAATTGAACTGTTCACTTAACGCGGCCTCTAGCATGGGGAAAATTTGAAGATTGTGATTTTTCTTTTTATTCTGAGGGTATATGGACACGCTGTTATCATTTCCGTTTGCTAAAATTGACTGAATTTAAGCAGCATTTTGAATAAAGTGGTTTTTCATAACATATATTTATATTAGCTAAGAATATTTAATAAAACGTCCAGTATTTTCATTGAAGAGTTCAGCATTTGTAAATATATATCTTACTGCCAACTCCCTATTTATCGGGGGTGGATTTAACCGAGGCCCAGCTAAAAAAACGCTCTGGAGGAAAAATATTATCGCAAAAATCATCAGTAGATGCGCGAGTGAGAGAGAGAGCAGATGTTGATATGAAACTTTAATTGACAACTTTTCATGTTTATTTCCCTATTCTGCCTTTGCCCTTTCCAACAACTTTTTTAACCCACTTAACAAATTTCTTCCCATGTCCTTCCCTTCTCCGTACAGTTAATAATAGGCACGCTCTTAATTTGGCGATGCAAGGAGTCCTGAAGCAAGAAGTAACTGAAGAAGTCCTGGTAGGCGTATAATTTTTGAACTTCCGTTGAAACAGAAATTGTTATTTTTAGAACTCGCAGGGACGCTTGAAGGAAAAAAGTAGATTTTACTTTTTCATTGCCAAGTGATTGTGAATTCCTGTAATCAGTATTGCTTGTAAAATGTCGGGGGTGGGGGTAGAGAAGCGTGTTTTTCTTTCTATTCATCACAAGCTTGAAACGATAAGTAGAGAATGAATCAAGAGTGAAATCAATGTCTTTGAGTACGGACTTAGTGAGAAGACTGCGTGATTTATTAGAGAAATAGAATCAACTGATTCAGCAACGGGAATGAAAGAAAGTAAAACTATAAAAACGTCAACCTACGAGGACTGAAATAAAACCATGCTGGAGTTGTTTAGTCAGCAGAGAAATCAGGAAAATCCAATAAATGGACTGACTTGCGCAAGAAAAAGCTGTATAATTTTCCTTTCCGCTGTTAGGACTTGAGGGCGAATTTTGTGCATCATCAGAATGGCTTACTCGTTTCAAACATCGCTATGATATTTCAGAGCTCGAAGTGTGCGGTGAACTTTTGAGTAGTGTCTAGAATGCAGCAGTGAGTTTAAAAATTTGACTGAGACTGAAAATTTGCTTTCAGAGCAAATATACGACACTGATGAATTAGGGTTATTTTGGAAATGGTTGACGACAAAAACGTTTGTGTCTGAAAAGAAAAGAATACTTTTGGCCACAAGGTCAATAAATCTCGTGTGACAATAATGACCTGCTCTAACGCAGAAGGAAACCATGAATTGAAATTGATTGCCATTGTAAAGGCGAAAAAATGAATGACCTTTAAAGGCACAGAAGCAACCAACTTAGTAGTGCACTATTTCAATCAGAAAAATGGATCGGTGAATAGAATTACATTTCAGCAGTGGTTTGATATTCGTGCCTCAGCTGACGGACCTTTTAAAACCAGAGGTTCATCCTGAAAGAACAGTGTTAGGTTTAAGAAGCGCCATCTCACAAAAGTGAATTGACGTTAAAATCAAGAGATGGGCAATTGTTTATAAAGTACCTGCCGCCTAACGTGACAGCCCTAATACAGCCAATCGACCAAGGTGTTATTTCGTCGGTCAGACAAAACTACCATTCTGCCGCGTTGCGTAAACTGATTGAAGAAGATCATGATCTTAAAGCTTTTCTAAAAAAATCTATTCTGGACGCCTTCCATGAGAGTGCTGTTGCACGGAAGAAAGTGAAATCCTCAACGCTAATTAAATCTTAGAGAACAATTCTTCTGGATTTGGAACATGGAAGTCTTTTAGCTTTTGATACAGATGCAAAACCATCACCAGATTTTCTTCCTCAGACTAAAAACATGTGTCTGTTGGTGTATGTATGGACGAAGAAAACATTTCTGTGTGGCTAAACTGTGATTGCTACTTGCCCTCATTCGAAACCCACACAATTGAGGAAATTGTTAGTCGTACATGGGGTTAAGTAGTATCAAGCGGCAGCAAAGGGGATGAGGGTGGAAGCGAACAGCAGTCTGCTTGATGATAATGTCACACGCGTGGTAAGATCATCGATGAAACAGAGCGAACAGCGATGAAAGCGATGAAACAGAAAGTCTGACTGCATTTTTAAGCGAATTTGAACTGTCAGCGTGATAAAGTTTTTTTGAATATTTTACTGTACTGTACTTTTTGTTGGTTAAATTGACTTGAAAATTTATTAAACCACAGTTCTTGAAAACATTGTACACGTAAATTGCCTTGTAGCATTTTTTCACACGTTATAGTTACTTATCTCGACTTTTTTTTAACTAGCTTTGGATTAACACGTGGTTTTGAGTGAACCTTGCTTATCCTCCCCAATAGTATCCTGTAAATCGGAGACTGACTGTATTAACTTCATGAAGATAGGCTTTAAACGATTTCACATTTAAAAAACGAAATGTTTTTACTAAACGAAAGACATCTGAAGAAGATTTCTGCATTTATGTAAACAAGCCTAAAGAAGAAATATTGTATATGAAAAGATTAAAAAAGAAATACTATATACTGAGTCATTCAGTATCTGTATTGAATAACTATGCAGAAGAGGATAATTCAAATTTTGAATAAGGGAAAGGTAATTTTGTGCGAAGATTTAATCATGTGAGAAATTATAATAGGAAAAAAAGTATAAGTAGTTAAACACATTGCAATATTTTAAGACATTCGCATCATTAATCATAACAAATGAAAAATTCATCCTTCTAAACTGAGGTAACGCAAACACAAATATTATGCACGTAGAGATCTGATTGATTCAAGTCACTGTTAAGCTATTAGTAGATTATCTTGCCGTCTCTTCTACACATTAGTTTCCTTAGTTGCCCCAACAATTATTCTCAGGCGACTGAGCCTAACCAGGCGTGTATCATCATCATAAACTATATCTCCAACAGTCGTCTAATATCACTGACTTCCTTATTCTGAGGCCTAAAACTACATTGCACATGCAATACTTTCTGTTGATAAAGATTGTGTATTTTTCATATATTCTTAATATTATTTTTAATGACAAATTCTTCGGCTCAGTGCCCCTGTGGCCTTATAGAACGTTTCCGCAGAGGAACATCTATATATCGGTAAATGCATACTTTTCTTCTTATTATTCAATTACGTTTTACCTCTTTAATAACATTTTGGGGATCAAAGAACTAAAATCTTCAGCGAGATGTTTCATCAAACATGTTACACGCATTCAATTTGAATTCAAATTGAATAAACGAAGTTTCTTTCGAAACCTCTTTCTCCAGAGTACGTGCAATTTATGGATAAACGAGAAACTTTCCGCAAAATGCACTGTCAGTAAAAATTTATTTTTAATATTATCTTTTCTCAGGGTATGCGCTTCACGTTATTTTAATTTATCAACGTATTGAAAGGCCGTCTGTAGACTTATCTTCTTGTCTACATTCTAGCTACAGGAATCGTAATTTAAAGTTAACGTTTCATATAAATGTATTTATTAACACATCTACGTGGCGGGTACTAAAACATAATGAACAAAGTGTGACAAAAGCTGTCCACTTCCTGTAAAAAATATATAATTTAATTTAAATAAAATGCAAACAACACGCGACAAGAAGAGCTTGTCCCAGACCGTAATTTTTGTGACGCAAATGCGTCCAACTGAAGTTAAAGCTAATAAAATCATATCAAGCAGCATAGTGGGGTAGCTGTCTAAGGCTACAAAAGATTTCTGCGCTTGGTCAAAGTAGATTTTATTGTAGAAACAAAATAATAAGATAACGAGTTAATTAACATAAAATTTTAAAAAAGCAGTCTCTACAAGAATATAATTACACAAATCAAGAATATAATTATAATGTTCTACCTTCTAGGTGTGCAGGAGTATCACGAATCCGAGAGTTACAGTTGTCTTTCTTCTTTTCGTTTCATCCTCTTCTTGCCTATTATTTTTTCCCTCGCGGCTCCCTTGTCTCCGACAAGGATTATGTATTTTGAATTCGTGTTAGATCAAATTCGTGTAAAAACATTGCTTAAGTATAATTTATTAATACAGCACTTTTTATGAATCTATGCTTTGTTATGATGTATAACTGCTTTGGAGTTTCAAAAGATTTTCTAACGCAAAAAGAGTGGAACAACGTCTGAAAAATCGACAACAGTTGGCCCTGAAAATGTCCTAATCTTACAATTAAAATTTGTGTAACGTATTAACTAGAAAATGGCTGAAAAAGATTTTATAAAGTTTCATAATGGTAGGAACACAATTTTATTCATGCTTTGAAACCTGCAGAACAGTATTGCAACCTATAACAATATTAGAATAAAGAACATCCGCTTCCAATTGTTAGACGTTAAATTGAGTTGAAATTGTAGGAGTTTAAATTACGTAACATTTATAAGGATACTTTAACAAAATTCGTACTTTATTTCTCAATTTCACCAGTATATAAATAAATTCGAGTAATAGTATCCAAAATAACTGTGGACAAATAGAAAATTTAGGTTAAAGCTAATGTTTTCTCTATATCCTGAACTATGAAATTCAGCAATATATTTCCAATATCTTTCAGTATACATACGGTAAAAAGATACGTGATTTACTAAATATTATACTAAATAAGCATTAAACCAGTTAACGTTAATAGTTAGCAAAAACGTTGATACATTTAAATGAAAAAAAAAACAGATATTATTTTAGGATTACGCAATAAGGATAGTTAAATAAATTATTTAAAGCAAAAGGATTAAGAAACACATAGCAATGAAGAGCGGAGACAATTTGAAACCTTTTCTTCAAATAAATAAATACCGCACAAAACCAATTTGCCCATGACAGAGAAATTCTCTCCTAATTTCCAAAGATTTAAAGAAAACATTCGAGTAGTTCTGCCAGTAAACTTGATTGCTCGGCAGAATCCCCAAAGAAACCAAGAAAAGATTCTTAGCGATACACATTAAATTACCCGAATCAGTATCTTTGGAAATCTTGTAGTATTTCCATTAAGCAACAATCTAATCCAGATCTCTCCTACAAACAAATGAATGCTTAAATAAACAACTGCTGAAGCATAAAGAACGTTTTTCTGGAAACTACTTCAAGATTTGTGAAATAGATGTATTTATTTCTGCGGCACGGTAAAAAGATCGACGCCTCTTTGGAGGCAATAAAAAATGGTTTCTGTCGTACCATGAAAAAGCTTTTATCTGCGAATTTCTATTGATGTGGGAGCTAGGCTTTAACGGCGGAATTTGCCGAGATCATTCCCGTTCTTTCCCCAACATTCTGCCACAATGCTACACTGATTGCATCAGCGAATCGACCATGCAACAAATTTATCTGGGACATAAGCTTCTTGAATGGTAAAGTAATGAACGTATGCTATTGAATCGTTTTGAGTCTTTCATATACTTTACGAACCATGCGTCTGAAGTAATTTAGTTTGATTACTACTTCCAACCTTACTGTAAAAGAAATGTCTGCTTAAATTTAGGGAAGCATGTAATAGTGCTAAGGAAGTAACAAACCTCTTGTCACGGATAAATATAAAAGACTGAATAAATTGTAAATTCAAAATTTCGATATCAATTTGATCGTGTAATAAAAAGCAAAAACCTTTTTTTTAATCGTTAGGAATGCAGAGCGACGTAATATTTTTATTGCCTTTAACCGGAAGATTATGCGAAAATGCACTCGTATTTATTTAATAGGTTACTGAACTTTAATTGGAACGCACTGTGAATAAAGGCTCACAAGTACCAACGAATAAAATTTCTGGTTATCATTTCTAAGTTCTATCAATTTTATGAATTTTCTCTTTTTTGATTTGTACGTATGTGTTAGTTGCTTCACTTTAGAAAGCCATTCCAAAAGTTACTAAATCAAACCAAATTTGATTTGTGCCTTTTTCATGTACGCTGCTCGATAATTTTGTAATTCTGTCACAGAAAACAAAATTCACATAAAATTAATTTTGATCTCTTTACATAGATATATATATGTGTGTGATAAAAACTTGGAGAGACTGCTGCATAATTAGAAAAAATGACACTCGAAGGAGAGACTTGTAGACAGACGAAGACGAATTGAGCATAACCTTTAATGGTGGATACGAACTAATTATCAGAAACATATCTTTCGTCACACATGATCATGGTAGCAATATGCGCACCACAATTTTATATACAGCACTAGATTTTAAATAACGGCGTAGTTAGCAGCAAGACAATGCACAGCAAAATTAAACAGCCTCGAAGCGGAAGTAGAGTAGCAAGCTAATTGGGCATTTTATCCAATATGGCAATCTGTTAAGAGAAAGGTTTTGGTTAGCTAGAAAAGTTTCAGTTTCCAAGAGTTGCGACGTCATCAGCGTTGGGAAGGCCATGGAAGATGGAATGATCTAGAAATGACGCAATCCAGAGACGTTATTACGAAGGTATTGCATTTATATTGTCTACAGTAATGTGCAATGTTACAGCGCACATATCCTGGCTACACTTTATGTATTGCATTACTCTGTTTATTAGTAGCGCAACACCTTAATAATGTCTCTTCGCTGAAATATTTTACCTTCTTCAAGAGCTTTGTTTTTAGTATATTATTACTTATTAGTAACACAATAATGCTGACTCTATTGTCATCACAGCCCTTGGCTGCGGTTTGGCCGTAAGTAGGGGAAATCCCCGTATAGAGAGTAACCTTGGTTGGGAGCCTGCTCAGCGGCGAGTAGTAGTAGTACTTGTTTCTTTGTTAGGAATGCTAATTTTAAGCTACATTTAACTGACTAAAAAGTTGTAAATTTTTAATATTATCGTGCTTAGTCATCTGAAGAAACTGTATTTTATTTAAGAGATTTAAAGGCTCCCCGTAACTTGTTGTTTTGCTGATGTTGTTTAGAGCAACCTTCTCGTTCACTTTACCCCTTTTGGCACTACAACCGTTGCCTTTGTTGCAACAACCGTACATACAATCGTGGTTTTAACTTCGTTGCATATTTCTTTGCTCCTGATGAAGATTGATCTGTATCTGTTTGGCCCAGAAACTGATCAGTCCTGACTAAAATCTGTGCAAAACACAAGGTTGTTGCTTTTACTAGTTTATGTAGTACCTTGGCGTGTTTCTCTTCTGCCTTGGTTACAGAATAGTTTGAATATGATGAAAGTGTCTTTGAGTTTCTTCAGATCTTGTACAATGGCATAATCTCAACATTATTAAGCAAATCAGGGATGTCCTATCCACCATCCACTGTAAACTAAAATAGCCACTGTTGGCAATATTAATGGTTCACAATGCATTATTGTATAAGACGTGTCTCAAAAATAACTGGTGCAACATCTTCCTCCAAAACAGGCACTTTACTGTAAAAATGTTAACATTCTAAATGCTGTTGTTTCAGTTTAAATGGTTAGCCCCTATGTAATGATATGTTACGTGTACTTTACCATATAGTTTAAAAGGTATACACTATTAACGCTAAAATGGGGATCACCAGCTTTACACAGCAGTCTCTAAAATAGGTAGTACTCTTACGAATGCGAATATACAAAAAAAGGTTTGAAGAAAATATATCATTCTTTACAATCGCCTTCCATCAGTTGATCATCAGATATATATTTAGGCTATTAGGGGGCTAAATAAATCCATAAAAAGTATAAACTAAATTCCTTACTGTAACACCAAAATTACTTTTTATCTAATTAAATTATTAGCCCAAAAAGAGGGATTTGTCTCGATCTGGGATTTTGAGCTGGTTTGCTATAAACGGTGTATCACTTTTTAAAATGTTGCCACCAAATATTATCGCCTTGTATTTTTTGAAGAAGTTAAATCATGAAGAATTTGCATGCATGTATGTATGTTCCTCCAACTGCGAAAAAACGACGATACGTAGAGTCATCAAATTTTTAATAACGTATTCTTTTGTCTGTACATGTGCAACTGGAAGCCCGAATTTCGAATTTGCTTTATTATTTATTTCATATTTTGTGAAATTTTATGAATTTTAGACCAACAAATTCAATGATTTGAAAGGGAGCAGTGACAGCACTGAAATAAACTTTTTGCCTCCAGCCCGCGGCGCTGTCGCCATTCGGAAAAATGTAAGTTTTAATTCAGAAATTCGGCTCTACAAAAGAGGTGCATTGCAGAGGCCGAAATAAAATACTTTAATCTTCCACAAACCAGAGCGTTGCCATTGGTAAAGCTTAAGATGTTTTCAAATTTAGTCTTAGAATGTTACTGAGCAATAAACTAACGGATTTAAAAGCAATAAACACAGTTCTTAAGAAAAAAACATTCCTTTTAATATGATTGATTTAAACACACATGTATTAAAAACATGAGCTGTCTAATTAAAAGTATTCAATAATTTTAGAAAATTATACTAGCTGGACTCATTAAAATCATTATGTACTTTTTCTCTTTTGTGATAATTATTTTAGGCGGATGGACGCGCAAACGGCGAGTTTCTAAGGAAATAATTAATATAGCGAATATATAAAAAATACGTATTGTAACCTTTGACACTCTATTGGGAATTCTAAAGATATACTCCTTTTAAATACCTTGTGATTTTGTTAATAAATTGAATTTTATGTGGCGTAAGTGCGAAGAACGTTATATTTAATAAATTAAGTTACTACATAATAAGTAAATAATAAAAAGAGAAAAAGAAATTTTAGACATCTATTAATTTTAGACATCTATTGCATCGGGAATTCTAAATATATGGTCATGTAGCTTTTAAAAATTTTGTGATTTTTGTTGTTGAATAGCATGTGCGTGCTAAGAAAACAATGCTTAATAATAAAGTTAAAAAGAAAATAAATATATAAATAAATAAAATAGTTAGCAGGAGTTAGTGCAAGAGCAAAATGGTATACTGCAAGCTTAACAACAACGTAAAAAACTTTAATAAACCCTTTTGGAAAAACGTTAAAATCTGAAATCTTTATTATTATTTCTCTTTCTTTTCTTTCCCGAAATCATTTTTCCATTTTACAACGAGGCCTAAATTTGTCATACAAGCATTAATTCCTTGTTTATGGCTTAGCACTCTTTAAATTACTCAGTATGTTTATGTACATATTCTTCTAAAATTTATGTATTTGCAACTGGTTAATATGAAACATATCATGTAATGTTTATTTCACACAATCTGTAATGTATTTGTTCATTTATACATCTGTACCTGATTATATAGCATTTCCTTAATATAACTGCATGCCTACCAAGTACCATAATAGTGTATGCCTAACATGTACAATGTATTTGTTCATCTTTGCATCTGTACCTGATTATATAGCTATCATTAATATAACTGTATGCCTAACATGTACCATAATAGTGTATGCCCAACATGTACTGTAACTGTATAAATGTCTGCCTAACATGCACCATAATAAGTGTTCCCCTTAGTCTCAGCAGTCCCCATCATGCACCTTTTCCCCATGTTCTGGTCCTTATTTCAATACTCCGTTTAGCGTGGTCAATTGCAGGAGGACACACTACTAAGCTCTTTATATATATATATACTTTAAATTCCATCGACGGGATCCAACAAGCTGAAAAGCACCTAACCCAGTGGGCCAGCTGTTCCGTCGATGGCGAAAAGAAAGAAAGTGTTTATTTCATCCGATGGAAATATTAACTCTGATTTATTAGTTCCTCACCTTGATACAACTCATTAATTACAACCTATAGATCTGGACGTTATGAAATCTTTTCAAAGTTTAATTTCAACATCACATACTAATATGAGAGCATTTACTGATCCAATAGAATATATAAAAAGCAATTATTAAGACAGTGGCGTAGAATAGAGTAAATAATAATGCAATAAATTTTAGTCCAAAGGGGTTTTGTCCTTGAGGGACTACTGTTTTCGTTTTGCGATTTTACATGGAAACACTCTCAATGTCCGTTTTACTTTTCAAATTATTACCAGCAAATATTGTCGCCCTGTATTATATTTGAAGAAATTAAATAATGAAGAATCTGCATAAATGTATGTTTCTCGCATTGTGATAAAACGATGGTACCTAGAGCCATCGAATTTTGAATGACGTAATCCTACTGCGAATATGGGTATTTGGAAGCCCAAATTTGAAATTCCGAATTTGTTTTATTATCGATTTCATATTTTGTAAAACTTTAATGAATTTTTGATTAACAAACTCGAAGATTTTAAAGCGAGCAATGGCAACGTTGTAAAGAAAAAAGCATTTTTATCTCCAGTGCTCGAGGCTTAAAGATATGCTCATTTTAAAATTATTTTGCAATATTGCTGTTTAACTGAATTTTATGGTTTACGTGCGAAGAACATGATATTCAGTAAATAAAGGTAACATACAAAATTTAAAAAAAAGGCCCATTAGACGCAATTTAAAATCTGAAACCTTTCAGGTTTTCTTTAATTTTTTAAGTAGTATTAAAAGCGGGCTGCGCGAAAATAAAAAAATTTGAATCCTGACTGAAAACTAAATTACAGAGCTTCATTAATGGCCATTTTGGGAATTTATGTGATGTTTTAATAGTTTGAATTTCCTGTTACTCGTATCATTTTCCTTTGCCCCCGTGTTTCCGGGAAAAATTTGTCATTTATTGTTAGGTTTCTTTAACTTATTTTTTAATTCAAATACTTTTTATTTCCCCTTCAACATAAAAATTCATAGAATTTAAGAATTTTTCGGCATTTAGAGTTATTAACTGACAAGCTATTTGTTGTTTCCCCATTATATAAGTTTACATACATGTAAAATATACAATAGCTACCTTTTTAATAACAAATTAACAGCTGTCCATTAACTCCCCTTTGGCTCCCCTCTTCAATCTAAAAAAAGAAAAGCAATAACTTTTCTAATATAATCCTTACTTGCTGTAAATTCTGTAAAGGTAAGTGTCATCTGATCTCTGTTGCGCAATGATTCTTGGAATGCGATGAAATCTTAACCCAACATCCGGATATTAATTTACTATGTATCGGAAATTTAATTCCCTTAAACACTCTTGTAATGTGATCCAAAATTTAATCTGTATATATCTTCTGATGGGCAACCTTGCGCTATTTTTGTCACGACTTCTTTTTGCTCGCTGTTAACGATTTTTTTTCCTCGTTTCGCTTTGCCGTTAGACACGCAGAGTTTCCCTTCCGTTTCGTCCATTGTCTAAAATGATGTAAGCTGTACGAAATTGTGAAGAGCATGTCGCACCTATAAATGATGCTGTGAATCTGTATATGAATATAAATTCTTGCACTATTACGGGCAGCTACATCAAGAACAAATAGACAAGCTCTGCAAAGGCTCCAAAATAAGTATTTGCGTATTATTACGGATGCGCCTTGGTTTGTTACAAACTCTACAATACACAATAGTTTGAAAATAAAGCCGCTGGACTCTGAAATACTGGTAGCTTCACATAACTTCTTCTCGAATTGTGATAAACATAGTAATAACGCTCGATTGGAGATTATGATTATACTATTATACAAAGATGTAAAAGGCCACGGACAATACATCATAATGTACAGTGGTGAATGTAAATACTGTATATAGTATATTTTTAATTGAATATTTCTTTTCAAATTTCTTTTTCAAATTTCCTTTTTTGAGTTAGTATGTTACTTGTATGTAAATATGCTATTGGACTTTGCAAATTTCGTCTTGAACTTACGATTGGACGCTGCAACTAATATGCCTGCCATTCGAAATGCTATCCAAGAAATGCTATCACCGGATATTATCTAGAGAAAGCTTGGATTCTGTTTTCCGCCATGAGATAGCTATCGTTTCGTCACAAGATATGCCTGAGTTAGATACGCCGTTCCGGAAGTTTCCAGCACTAAAGTGCAGATGTTTTTCCTTTTATCGAATTAGACAAGTTTTCACTTTATTCTAGGATTGTTAAAAGAGATTATGGATGAGTAAAGATCTTCGGATCGAACACTTACGATTTAGGAAGATGACCTATGACAGTAAAATAATGTGTTCCAAATCAAGAGGCCATGTCTGAAAGCTCTTGTTTCCCGTTCTCTCATCTTAAAGCAACACGCAAATGTTTTTCAAATCCTCAAGCCATCTATCTAAATCAAAACACATACTTCTTTGCCTCTCATTTCAAACAATGATTTTTTTAATATTCAGTTTCAATTTTTTCCAAGGCTAGTCCCATAATAAAATACTCATTTATTTTTTATTAATCACTTGTTCATTTTTATTTTACTTCCGATTTAGTATACATAAAATAACAGAATCTTACGAAAAGAAGCAACATAAATTTGCATAAATTGTTTTAAGAAACACTGCATAATATGTCGCCTGTTTTTTTCTCGTTGCATTAGCCTGCATATTTTATGAAGGTGCTGTGAAGCTCAGATTTAAACAATTACCGCATAAACATTAATTAGGTTTCAAATAACACTGAAATTTTTATTTCATATTGTACGCATATTAACGAAATTTATAAAATACCTATGTAAAAATTCGTTCGGCATACCAAATGTTAAAACAGAATTTTTCATTAAAACATAAGTACTTTCTGATTCAACACTTCTACCAAACATACTTCAGAACATTTTAGAAATTTAAGGTTAGGTTATTTGTATGCAACAAAGTTCACGAGGATTCTTTCTAAAGACACTATGCTTTCACTAAACTTTCTTATGAAACTGGTCAGCGCATAAATTGAACCTGTGAAAATCTCGAAAACACTGATGCACGTAGCCCCCCTTTGCCAGGACTCATTTCGGTAAGGATTTGTTTGCATGCGGCATGACATCACACATTCGTCACTACGACCGCACCGGTTGGTAGAATTCTGAAGCGGTTAATTTTAGGAGGAGAGATTGCAATTTGCGGTATTATGTACAACACCGAGATTGGGTTTCCTAGACACTGTTTTAGCTTGTTATCCCTGTTTACTTGTTTCTATGTTAGTATCAAACCTCGAAATACTTTTTGACTCAAATTTTACACAGGTAGTTTTCTTGAAATTTTGCACTATGTATATTTGCAATGAGAAGTTAGTACTGGATGCAAATATTTTTTCAATTATGAAATGTGAATATTTTTCATTTAGTCTTGCTATTTTTCTGACATATCCTTTCCAAACTAATTGCCGTCAAATGTTAATCTGTATCTTCGGATCGTTCAAAAAATAACCTTTTAAATAACATTCTGTTTTTTATTCTTCTAAATAATATTCTAATATTTCCTCGACCACGGGGGTACAAAACCAGTTTTCAAAGGACTAGAACCATAGTTTATTCGGTGGTAGGTTCGGGACCGTCTTGTCTGCCCTTTAGCAGAGGGGTTGCTCCATGGCGAGATTTCGAAGATTATCCTTGGGGATTTAGCTCCTCTTGGTCAACGATTGGGAACAGAATACTTTCATTTCCTTCTCTTTGCTGGTGAATACGTTAACTGTCAACCTGTGACTTTGTGTACAATTAACCCAGACTGTGTGAACGTATAAGTCCGCCTGGGTTGACCGGGAGAATTAGGTCTCCTTGGATCGCCTCTTTGAGTTGGGGCGTTAAATTGTGTAAAGAGGCTTCGAAATAGAAAGGTCTGTGTGCCCTGTCGTATCTGCTAAGACAGATTTGTAAATCAAAAGATCTATTTCTTCAATTTTAGCAGTGTCATGCAGGACTGTAGGGGTTGATCAAATCATATTTGTAAACCAAACAGAAATTCAATGGAAGTAAATGAAATCGACCGCCGAACTCATCGGATTGCTTTGGTAAAAAAGAGTTGACGTCACACCCACCTCGCTTTTAAGCTGACAAAAAGGAAATATTTCCTTACATTCGGGACCAGCGACTTTCCTGCTATGTAACGTTTTCCCTATAACAAATTATAAAATAAATTACACAAAGAGCGTTTCTTCATTACTAAAATGAACTAATCTTTATATTAATAAAGATTAATTTTTTTAATCACCTGTCAGTGCTAGCAATGCCAAAATTTTAGTTTTAATCATGTATGGGGAAGAATATTGGGCGTATTAAAATTCTTTTACTCCATTTGGCGTATTTCTTATAAACAGGGTAAGTTGAAAACATTATATATGCATAATTAACTCTTTTTTTTATTATTAAATCTTCTGCTTTTTCTAGGTGGCAATAATTTTCTTCCCCCACTCTCCCCGTGCGAGGAACGGTTATACTGCTACAAGATGGTCGATTTATTTTATGAAGTTTAGGCAGTATAAATATAAGGGCGGGCATCAAATTCGTTAGAACGTTTAAAATCTTAATCCGCCCTTAAATAAAATTAATATTTAAAAAATTTTGAAAAAAAAACATTTAACAGATTTTCGAATTTGATGATTTTAAAATTGGTTTTTAGTATTCAACACAGGTCATAATTTAGTTTCCATCTGATTATTTAATCGGGCAAGAAACTCCAATAGAATTTACTCTCTTTATTTTCATTCCAAGTCTCTCCTTTTCACTTTCTGACCCGGTATTTACGTGCAAAATAATGAATGCTGTAGTAACTAATTCAGTACTTATTTTCGATGACAACTATTTGATATCTGCGTCATTTCATTTTAATTACTTCTTACATGTTTATACCATTAAATTGTGAAGTCATAACATACTGCTTCTATATGCAGTATGCTTAAAATTTAAATTAAAAGAAATACTTCATTTAATTACCTATGGAAGGCCTCCTAAATAAAAAATATTACTGTATGTACTGCATAGAATATATAAACATGTCCACTGTCTTCAAAACTGCTGTCTGAAAATTTTACGTTTTTTACGTGCATAGCTATAATCTGAAAATATCTAATTCAAAACTTACATTATTTTAAGAGAAAGATATTTATTAACCTTTACCGAAAGTCAGTCATGTTTTTTAGAACATTTAATATTTTTTCACCGTGATACTTTTATCTCAACAAGCGAATATATCCGATGGCGTTTTATAACAGCATTCTTTATCCTAAAACACTTTCAAAAAATGCAAGATCATCTTACCTATAAATTTTACCGATATATGAGGCGATCGGTCTAATACTGTACAGATTAATACAAAGTAGTAGTTTTTGACATAAAATTCGTTTCCACGTTAATGGCCGATGACTAAATCTACATAAAGTTAGGAACTCAAGAGTTTCTGTTGTTTTTAGGTGAATGGACAAACTGCATGGGGATTTTATGGCTTGCTACATGTAATGATATAACAACAAGACATTTTATAATAAAGCATTACTTCACTTACATATATATAACAATTGCTTTTCTACTAATTAAATAATTCAATTTCAATTAGATTCCAGAATCTTTATTTATAACACACACAAAAATACATAATTATTTCAAATGTTATGCTCAGGAAAATGTTTTCCCGGTATCCTACTAGAGTTTCAACATAATACCTGTATTTAGAATATTGCATTAAAAAACAATACTAATACACTCATGTATTTCATGACAAGGATAGCAATAACAAAAGATATTTAATACATATATACCACACTAAAATTCAGAATAGATACGGAAAATATTTAAACTAAACTACATTTCTATGCATTAAACATTACATTTAAGTATGAACAAAACAGACAGGCATGCTATAGAACCCCGTTCCAAAGGAGTTGAAGCACAATAATTTCGAATACCCACGAGGAAATTTGTTTTCATAAAAATGAGGCACTTAATTTTTGGCACTATATTTAGACTAAATTAAGTTTATTTACCTTAAGCTATTTTTATTTAAAAATATAAAAGCGATTGGGGAAAGAGAAGTTTTGATTTAGCTTCAGTACATTTCTGATTTACTGATAAAACAAACATTTCTCATGTCATTGTTTTTATTACAGATCTCCTTGCGTCTCTAATAAAATTCTGTTAGCATTTGTAAAACATCAATTATACTCTTTAATAAAACGTCAATAATACCTAGGCTGTTTCAAATTCAGAAAGCAAAATAATAGCATTATTACTACCAAAAATGAATTTATCTGTTTACAATTTACTATGATCATTTCGTAAATCAATTTCAGATATTAAATTAATGGACATATTTTAAATTATTTAAAAATAATTTTCAGATTCAACAACAGGCAACTGCTAAAACTGGACTGGCTCAGTTCAAGCGACTGTGCAATTTCCATACAATATTTCCAATAAAACCAAAATGAGCTGCTTTAATTCAGATAACGGTTTAGGATGAACATAATATTTCGATTAATCTTACAGACTTTTCAGGGGTTACCAATCCTTGAAAAACGAAAAATTCGCTTTTGGTATTGCAAAAAATTAGTCCCTGTTGTATTCATTTAATAAAGAAAAATTCCGTATTACGTATTAAGGAAACATAGGAAGAGATGATATAGAATAAAATATTACATTTGGAATTAAGCACAATATGCTAGAGCGATTTTGCATGTGTTTGGAAGCATACATAGCAACAATGTTTGCCACAACTATGTTTTAATTCTCTATATTATAAAATGTTATGGTGGCCCGAATTCGCCTATTTTCCTCTATATGCATCTGTAATTGAGAACAAATGTTATTTTTAGGACTTAAAAGAAAACCCACAACATTATCTCCGTTTTCTTGTGTGGAAAACAGACATCAATCTTAGGAGAATGGCAAAAAATTCAGCAGGGTATATGAAACGGAAAAATTTGAGTAATTTACTTTGCTTAAAATGCTTAAAACATTTCCCTCATTTTCAACAAAATATTTTATCATAGACTGTCTTAATATACTTCATATTTTAAGTGATATTTTTAACAATGAATGTAAGATCTTAAAAATCGTCCAAAATTTCAATGCCCATTTTTTGAAAATGTACTGTAGATACTTAAATAACAATATTATAAAATCTTTATACGATGTTTAAAACGAAAGTAACGCTTATGAAATAACAGAAATAGGCTAGTTTTCGAACAACTCAGTCTTTTAGAGTTTATCTCACTTTCTGGGTAAGTGATTTCGATTGTGCGAATTCCCTTTAAGCGGGGTTCTACAGTGTAATGGCTATTTTAGTGATAATATGATTTCGAACCATCATCGAAATTTCATAACAATAAACATTACATTCAAGCAAAAAGAGAATACGTTTTTCACAAAAATGCAGCAAAGGAGCAAACTTAATATTATAATAATTAAATATATCTTTGGTAACTTAATATCAGTTACCAGTGATGTATTTAATTATTATAATATTAAAGTTATCAACTTAATATCAATTGGTATTAAACTAATAAATTTATGCATTCATTCACACATTACACAGAAAGAGATGTTTGGATTATTAAATCATACCAATAGTCATTTTTATATAAAATACAGAAAATAAAACGGAACAGCTTGAGTATAGGACCCCATTGGCGATTTTTTGGCTTGGCGACCGAAAAATGTCGCCAAGGCATGGAAAAGCAGTTAAAATTGAAAACACAAGTTAGAAAGCACGTTTTAACCAGAAAAAATTTTAGAATATATGTTTAAACAGCGAATTTGAAGGTACATAAGTTAGTGGGGGGGATATTTTAAATAGTAATATTGAAAATACAAGTTTAGCCTTAGAAAAGCAGTTAAAATTGAAAATAGAAGTTATAATGCACATTTTAACAAGAAAAATTTTAAACACAAATTTAGAATATATATTTAAATAGTAAAACTGAAAATAAATAAATAAGTGGAGGCATATTTTTAGCAGTCATATGAAAAATACAAATTTTAAGCTGTAAAACTGAAAATAGGAGTTCAGAATACATGTTTAAATTAAAAACATGAAAATAGGAGTTAAGAATGCATGTAGTTTAAATTAAAAACATGAAAATAAGAGTTAAGAATGCATGTTTAAATTAAAAAGAAAGAAAAATTTGAAAATACACAAGTACATGGAGGTATATTTCAAGCAGTAATATTGAAAATGCAAGTTTTAAGTTGTAAAACTGAAAACAGAAGTTCAGAATACATGCTTACATTAAAAATAAAGTAGAGAAATGCTAGAAATTTAGTAAAGTTTAGAAAATCATGGTAAATTTACAAAGAAATTCTTTACTCTGCCCAGTTTATGTCCCTTACAATTTCTAGAAATTTGTTGAATACATCAGTATTTTGCTCCTTGCGAGACTTAGTGAAAATACAGACAGGGTTGCCGAAATGGAGTATACTAGAATTCGCTGGGTTACCAGAAAAATACCGTCCGAAAAGTGCGCCAAGCCAAAAAATCGCCAATGGGGTCCTATACTCAAGCTGTACCAATAAAACAAGTGTAAATAAAAAATATGACAAACCTAAATCATAATGTAGAGAAATTAAATTATATTCAAGTACTACACAAGAATACATCATTAATTATTACCAAATATTCTTTAAACGAGTTTTGAATCAATAATGCCTTAATACACAGTGTTAAGATAAAGGTATATATAATGAAAGTAAACACACAGTTACACGTTTTACATTTTTAACGACAGAAGCAGGCCAGAGGATTGTTAAAATTCTTAAGCTGAAATGCTAACATGTTATTGCATGAATGTTACTAGGCTTAAACAAAAATTCGAAAAATTTATAGTGCAGTATTACATCCTAATCACCTACTGTCATTAGGATTCCTGAAACTGCAGAATTCATTCATTAATGATAGTATTTCCCAACCCTTGAAGCATACAGAGCAAGTTTTAATATTTTTAAATATGCATAATATTCATACTTTCGCACTCCTTCAGACATGATTCACATTCGTAAAAGACATAACCTGCTAAAACGCGGTGTGTATTTTTATGGTACTTTACTTTCAGTTTTGACATAAACATTGTAACATTTCTTAACACCATACCTATATGTCATATTCTGTTGAACGACACAAGGTTTCGCTAAAAGAGACAAAATTTTTAAAAACAACCACGAGGAAGACGTGTTTTCTTGATTTAAATGCCAAAATGCCTGTGGTAACCTAGATTTAATGCACTTTTAACATATTGCTTTAAATTCTTGATAATTTTCAAAATGGACAGATATATTATTTCCTTAAAAATATAAAATATACTCGATGATTCTAAAACATCTAGCAAAAATACAAGGAAGGCAGATGGTTTCGAAACAGCACATTATATAACGGAATATGTGTGCGGATATGACGCGTTTACGTGATACAGGGCTTTGCAAGGGGTAAAATCGTTCTACTGGTGTAAATCGTCATGTTCTGTGTGAATATGGAGTGGTGTATGTTTCTACACGAATACGGGATTACTAATACTTTTTTAATCTAAGGAGTTGAGGCTAAAACAGAACAGACACTCAAATGATTCCTGAGTATCTCCTTTCAACATCTTTTCCATCTATAGCTCCAACAAACAAAATCCATTTCAGTGAGATCCAACTTTCATATTTATCAACGCATATCGCTCGGAATGCACATAAGGAATAATGATTCACGGTAGGACAATAATTTTATTTACCGTTCATTAACATCTTGTACCATCTCAAAACGCCATTTCTAAATCTACATTTTTGTCAAATGTTTTAAAATCACACAGTTAAGCACACAATAATATCAATTAATTTTCGAACATACATTCGAACTTAATTTAGCCTAGTAAATATGCTTTCCAGATTCGGCAAAACATAATTAAATGAAAAAGTAAGCGCCGCATAACAAAACAAAATACATTATACTGTATGAAAACATAACTTTCTAAAATATTTGCTCTACATACTATACCATTAAAATACACATTGGATAAATCTAAAAATACGTATTACAGCTAACATATGCATTGCAAAATTAAAACCATTTTCCAGAATTTCGATTGAAAATAGGTCGTAATGAAATAATTCCATTAAATAACATTAATAACGTAATTTACTACAACCACTTAATTTTTTTTGATAGAGCACATTCTTCGTATTAGGATATCGAAATGCGTTACAGATTTAGAAGGAATAAAATAAAATAAATTTATTAAGCATTTTAATTCTATTCTCAAAGTATTCCCAAAATCCTATGAACTGGAATTACTGATGACAAAGAAATAATTTTGAACACTTACTATGTGTGCTATTTTACAACCCCGAATATTAACACTTTTTACTTTCATACTACATATTTTGATGTCAGATTACGCTAACAAACAGCTGTATATTATAGAAATGACGACAAATAAAATATTCTGTAAGAGTTCTAATTCGAATTTCCGTAAAGTCAAACGCATATGAAACTTTTAATGACCTTCTTCTCACACCGAAACGAAACTTTATAGATTCAGGGCTCTGGCGTAGTAACGATGACAATATATGTCATTAACAATTTAATAATATGTTTTATATTAAGAAATATACACTGAATATGATGATATATGTAAGGTTACTACTCGAAAGGAAACAAGCGACGTTTACGTAATACGTGGGTGCATCCAATTTTCATCGCAGACATAAAATAGTTTTCCCTAAGCTTCGTTTTCTCGTTATCATCTTCAACCCAGATTTCACTAGGAATTATAAGGCTAGAAAGCGCTCTACATACAGGGCATGGTGTTAAAAGGAAATTTTTCGTATTTTGCCACTGTCGAATGCATTTCAGACAAAAAGGGTGCTTACAGTTGTACAATATTCCAAACCAACGGTCTGCTCTATCTGATTTTCTAAAAACATCTTCCAAACAAATGCAACAAGTTTTTGTCTTTATAGTATCGCCTAATCTCCCAAGACTTTGGCTAACAACATTATTACTAGTAAAATATTCAATGTAACACTTATCACAAACCTCTTGACTACTTACGCTCGATATTTTAGCACTCTTCCTTATGTAATCGTTACTTGTATAAGGATAGCATCTTACTCTGTCACAGGGGATCTCATCTCCCAAAGGGTCTGGAGCAATGAACCGTCTACTGGAATAACCACTAGATACCGTTTTTGTATTTCTAATAGAGCAGCTTGGAGTAGCGTAGGAAGGCCCAGCTTGAATATATGAAGGTTTTATTTTATTTTCAATCGTTAATGCAGTTGGAAAAAAATTAAATGACGTCAAAGGATTTGTTGTACTCGAATAAGAACACGTTTCATCAAACAGCGTATCGTTCTTGTTGTGCTGGTCGCTACTTATATAATATACTGGGACACCGCTAACAATATGTCTTTCAAATTTAACATCTGTTGGAAGATATTCCGGGTGAGCTGAATGCTGTGCACAAGTGTGGCCATGGCACTTTGGAACATCAGACAAAGCATACTTTGTTGCAGGAGCCAAATTACCTAATATTTCTCCACAAGTCGCATTAGAATATCTCCTTTTCTTGTTTTCCAACGAATCAATTTCTGCTCCTGCTAACGCACATGTATTATAAACCTCTTTGGTAGTAGGTGGAAGTACTACGGCTTCAGTGCAATCAATGGGAGTACTTTTATCGTTTGTAAAAAAACACAGAATATTCGAATCTTGCCCCTGACCTGACTTTGAAGACTTGCCCGGTTTTACCTCCTGCGTTAAGGTGCGGGTGTTATCACACTTAGTTGACGGAAACTCCATAGTCAACAGGCAATCACTGATTTCACGTTCATCTTCTACCATGTTAGAAGCATTCTGCTTACGATTAATCTCAGATAACCTCACTGGATTTGGAGAATGTGCACCACAGAAAGCTTCATGAAAATCTGAAATCTTTCCAAACTTATCATAGCAATTTTCTAAACGATTTACTCCGTCATAGAATTTTTGTTCCTTTCGAAGGGTCGTAATCTCAGATGACCTCACTGAGTTTGGAGAATGTACACTACCGAAAGCTTCTTGAAAACCAGAAATTTTTCCAAACTTATCATCGGAATTTTCTAATCGATTAACTCCGTCATGGAATTTTTGTCCCTTTTGAAGGAATGTTTTCAAATTAAACAGGTTCGGTTCAGATCTTTGAACTGTATTTCGACTACGATCAGAACACAACTGTAGTCCCAGATTTGTCATTTTCCGATTTCGTGGAGAAAGTATGATTTTACGACGTATATATACTCCTGCACGATTATGAACTGGTAACGGAGGGTGAGAATCAATATTTTGCGGTGTAGTCTCCTTTCTTGAATTATCAAGTTGGTGTTTGGATAACTTTTGAGATGAATCAACAGACTTTGCAAGATTTGGATGATCATACCAACAACATTTACCGAACTTGCAGCTGCCATTTAAAAAATA
The DNA here is from genome assembly GCA_000611955.2 of Stegodyphus mimosarum. NCBI lineage: Eukaryota > Metazoa > Arthropoda > Arachnida > Araneae > Eresidae > Stegodyphus > Stegodyphus mimosarum. The sequence continues at coordinate 261,545 of KK112898.1, forward strand.
AGGACACACCTTTTTCACTCTTTCAACTACATGATCTCGACTTGCCTTCACCACACAGCAGACACGTTCATCATCACAAGTGTTCGCAGAATCGCAACCGCACTTTTGTTTATCCATAGCTGACAACTTCCCTGCAAATGGTTAATGATTGAAGAAACGTAAGCATCAGGTGTCACGCCAGACCCAAGCAGGAGCCTGATTGGTCATACAGATTACGCTGAAAGATTAGAAACTCCTAGAAATAATTCGAGATGGATACCGACGAAAACATATGTTTTAACTCATCATAAATCATAAATCATCTTTTCTTTTTTTAGTACATGTTAATGCTGCTGAATCATTAATGTTTATTTTCAGATAATAAAAAAGATTCCAAGAAT
>KK112898.1:262073-327440 GCA_000611955.2 Stegodyphus mimosarum
TGGAGAAACTCGTGAATAAGCATTAGGAATTAGTGTCGTAATCTTTCCAAGGGAACATACAGTAATCAAAGTTTAAAATATATTCGTTAACTGTATAGTGAATTTAAATTAAGACTCTGTATTTGGATAATTTACAGAATAAAAATTAATATCGAATTTTGGATGCCGGTTAATTCAGCTAAAGATATGAAATACTTGAAATATTTTTTTCGTTTAAACATTATTAAGAGTAAAATGGTCGTTTTAAGTATAGGGAAACAATTTGTTTAAAAAATTTTATCTTGGCAGAGATTTTGTCTTAACTTGCGCAGTCTTGTTTATTACTTCGTTGTACGAAGTAAAAAGGAAGTATTATAATCGCGAAAAATTTCGTGCACCATATTTCAACGAAAATATCTATTTTGATCGCTCGAATGCAATTTAACAATGTTTTTGAGTGACATCCTTACGTAAGAACAGAATAAAAGACTATTTTTCCCAAAAAAAAATTATAAAACTGATTTAAAATGGATTCTGAAAAACATTTTTCGTGGTGTCTGTGCGTAAGTCTCGCATAACTCAAAAACGAGTAGCCTCAGAACGTTGAAATTTTGTGTATGGGACTGCTATAACATGTACACCTCGCATTTTGGTTGCAATCGGCCGCACCAAAAGTATATATATATATATATATATATATATATACCAAAAGTATATATACTATATATATATATATATCCACTCTGTTACTCGGCTCAGTGAGCTCAATTTCTTTCTTTTTATAAGTTTGCAAGTTGCGCATTTTTTGCTTTAAAGTGATTGAATTATGTTGTTCTTATATTTTGGTTAAGATTTTTATGCCATTACTTAACCTGCATGCAATAATTGTGGAATTATCAACAATTTAAAAGTTTTTTAAGTGCGCCTAAGCCTAATTTTTGGTCATGATAGCGGCCATATTTGTTTACATTTGTTGCCATTCTAGAGACACTAAGTCAACTAAGTTTCGCAACAACAGTAACGGCTTCTTTTTATTATTGCGAAATAAATTATGCTTGATTCATTCTGGAATTATCATTTAAGTTATTAGTTGGTTTTTGCGTATAAATTGTAATTTTGATTGTAAAAATTGTTATTACTTCCTTGTATGAAGTAAAAAGGAAGTATTGTAATCGCGAGAAATTTCGGGCGTCATATTTCAACGAAAATATCTATTTTGACGGCTATCGAATGCAATTTAACGATGTTTTTGAGTGACATTAGTACGTAAGAACAGAACAAAGGACTCTTTTTCCCCCAAAAAATTATAAAATTGATTTAAAACGGATCCTAAAGAGATTTTTTTTCTTGGCGTCTGTACGTACGTACGTATGTATGTTATGTGGTGCACACATCAGATTTTTTTTTTAATCTATGTCTTTTTTCAAGACCTTTGTAACGAAAATCTTATATTGTGAAAATGCTTTTTGCTTTAGAGATTTTACTGCTTTTTATTACACTCTAACATTTGAAAATAAATTAATCAGAATGCTCTGTAATCGTCGTTTTGATAAATCTGTATAATTGGGACACTGCAACATTAGAATTAAAGGCAAAAATTCTTAAAATGCAAATACATAATTTCAAGAGTTAGTCTCTAAATGGTAAATGCAAAATTAATTATAAAAAATAATAAAAAAATATAAAAAAAATGTCTGAAAGTTTTCGGATTTTATATTGATCCCAAAGTGACTTTTTTTAACGTTTTGTGTGTTACCTTTATTTATATATCATGTTCTTCGCACTTAAACCATGAAATTCAATTCAACAGCAATATCACAAATAACGTAAAAAGAACATAGCTTTAGAAATTCCGATAAACAATCTTACGCGCTGTAGAAATTTTTTTCCGTACAGTGTTGCCACTGCTCGCTTTGAAATCGTTGAGTTTGTTAATCAAAAATTCGTTAAAGTTTCAAAAAATATGAGGCAGAGAATAAAATAAATTCCAAATTCTGCTTCCTGATGCCCATATTTGGGTGGAGGATTACATTATTCAATATTCGATGGCTTTATCTATCATTGTTTTATTACAAAGCGAGAAACATACATACATTCATGCAGATTCTTCATTATTTAATTTCTTTAAATATAATACAGGGCGATAATATTTGGTGGCTACAATCTGTAAAGGTATACGCCGTTTATAGTGATTCGACGCAAAATGCCACAGCAAAATTAAAGCCCTTTTGGAGTAACGCCTTTTGGGCTAAAAATGCACGAAAACGCGTATTCAAATTTTAATTCATAAGTCAGAATAGAAATCAATGAAAACATGTGAATAAAATTTACATGTGCATATAAAATTAAAAATAAAAAATGAGTTCATAATTTTGAACAATTTTTTGTACTTGTAAAATAGATAGAAATAACAAACTTATTAGTGAATAACCATTTTATTAGATTCTATGTCAGTTAAACTAGTTATAATAGTGATATTATTATTTAGCCTGAACTTTAATTCTAGGACAGTCACCGTCCACCAGAAAGCAAATTTATTTAATTGTAGAAGCACAGGGTGTTTATAAAGTCCAGGACCCATTTTGATGTTTAAAAACTCATAAAATAATGAAGATATAAACAAACTTATGGCATTTATTGATGGAATAACTTATATATTTTCCTTTTCAGGTTTGAATATCTTTACTTTTGTAAATATCGTCTGCGCGTGTGGTTTATTTCAGATAATTTCATTTTCCAGTCTAAATATCTGTACTTTTCTAAATATCGTCTGCTTATTAATTGCATTTTTCTCTCTTTTGTTTTTGGCAACTATTGCAATGTTATGCTAAACCCCATGAATATCGTGAGGCACAAAAAGATTCCCCAAAAGTTAATGTGTGCTGTGGACTAATGCATGACCGAATCATTAGGCCTTTCTTTTTTACAGAAAAGACGGTCTCATCAGTCGTATACTTAGACGTGTTGGAAAACTTAGTATTTCCACAACTAGAACAGCTTTAGCCACATGTCTTTTTGCAACAAGACGGTGCACCACCTCATTGGGGTACCATCGTTCGTAGTTCTTTGAATGACCATTTTACAGGAAGATGGATTGAGCGAGGAGGTCCAATTCCTTGGCCACCCAGATCACTGGACTTTTTCCTTTGGGGATTTGTAAAGGACAACGTTTACAGGAGGAGAGTGTTGAACATTGATGACCTAAAAGCCAGAATTACAACCGCAGTAGCCTCTGTGGATGCCGACATGCTTGCCGGTACCTGGCGTGAAATTGAATGTCGACTTGATATTCTCCGTGCGACGAAGGGGGGCACACGTGGAAGTTCATTGACAAGGGTCATGAAACGTTTTGAGTCTATCTAACCATTTATGTTAGTAATTTTAATCTATATTATTTTGAGTTATTAAACATCAAAACGGATCCAGGACTTTATAAACACCCTGTATATCCAAAGCTTTCAGAAATCATACTAACTTGTTACTTGATTTACGCTTCCCTATTCTTTACGTAGATATACCAGCTTTACGTTCGGCAAGCTGAGCTAGTTTCGTGAATACTTAACGCCCAGGACTAAGGTTGTTTGGGCAAGTGTTAAATTCATAGTTCTCATTTTAATTTGATTGAACGATTTCTGTATATTTCTTATAAGCTGCGGAGTTGATTTCTGTAACTGAGCTGGTTTGTTTAACCGCTGGAATGGCATGTTAATAAATAGGTTTATTCCAAACCTTTAGTTCGAAATAAATTTTTCACAGATATGCAGAACTCATCGTCCTTTACGGTTTCATTAATTTAGCACTTAAAGTAATTTAAGATCTCACAGAGTAAATTTGTTAATAATAATGATACACTTGTCACAAAAAATATATGCATGCAGAAGGAAACGACCTACTATCATGAAACGTAACATGCATGTAGTGTATGAGGAGACACAAAAAATGATTACAAATCCAGAACAAAAGATCTTTGTATTAAGAAGTTGAAAAAGGTTACAAATCAGTAAGTAGTATAACCACCTCTGGCAGCTATACAAGCCGAAACACGGCGTAGCCTCGAAATATGTAGGCCCCCTATGACCCCCACCCTACCCCTGGAAAGATCATGCCATAATCTTTGCAACTGGAAACTTAAATAACCAATATTCCGGGACGGCTGCATATGCCTTCCAAGCATTCCCAAGCGTGTGTGGCAAGAGATCTGGTAACCTGGAAGCCCACAAGAGTATGTCATATCCATCAAGGCGTTGTTGAGAAAGTCGCGCACTATGTGGGCGAGCGTTTTGTTTCTGAGAAATGGCACATGGGTGACTTGTTAACATAGGCAGTACAGCCGACGTTAAAATGTCGTCCATGTTACTGCTAGCCGTCACAGTGCCTTGAAGGACGAATGGAGGTCATGGCGTGTCCCACAAAATCATTCGCCATACTGCCACACCCTGTGTAATTGCCGTATGCCGCTGGATTAAAAAATGACGGATCGGACCGCTGGCCGAGCCACCTCCATACGCATGCGCGTTGGTCATAAGCACTGAGACTGTATCAGAATTCGTCGCTGAAGATCATACGTCTTTAGTCGGTCACACTCCAGCTTGCCTGAGTTCGGCAAAATACAAGCGTCACTACCTATGATGTGGGTTCATTGGTAGGCGTCTTAATAAACGTCGGCAGCATATACCAGCTTCGGCCAGTCGTCTCCGAATGTTTTCCCCTGATGCCACTGGATGCCTGGAAGGTGGTAAATCGCATCGAATCGATGCTAGCGATGTTGTTGTTGTGGAAGTGGCCGCTCTTATGATTGCGCGATCCTCGCACTCGTTTTTATTCCTGGGATGTCCCGACCCTCCGCCTACAGTAAACTATGCCTTCCGTGATCCATTGTCGCCAACACCAAGCAACTACCATATTGCTCTGCTCGAAGTGGGGGGCATTATGCCTGTTCGACCAATCTGCTTCTATACACCCATTATCAAAGTTCGTACTGCCGCCGATTACGTCTCAGAGACATCTCTTGTCACAAGTCCATCCAAGATGACAGATGCGTTTGAATAGCCCCACGGCACAAGCCATCATGCTTTTAAACTATCCCATCTGCGCATCTAATATGCGCATAGCACGCTTACACTTGTCGCATTGGCGTCGAAATTTAAATCACTTACATATCTCTTACCAGACTACATTCCTGTCGAGTTTCGTGACTGCGGCACGATTTCTTCTAGATGCATATATTTTTTCCTTTGACAGAGTGTATTACAAGAATACGTTAAATTAGCTAAACTGATCTGTTCTAATTGCAACGGACTGAAAATAGCCAAGTTATGGAAAGTTATCAGTTATCGCATGTACAGAAAAGGAACGTATTTAATAAAAGTCCATGCAACATCTTAAAATGTAGCAAAATATCAAGTTAAACAGCCATTAAGTATTAAACTACTTTCAGGCTTAGAATGTAAAGCCAAAAATTAGAAAACAATTTTACATCAACGAATCTTTAACCTTTCAGGCAAGGCATTATTCTGCGACAGAAGTAGCTGTAGAAATGTTTAGTCCAAACTAATTATGTAAAATGAGATACAAATCGGAAAGGTTTCAGATTTTATGGTCGACCAAAAGACTTTATAACGAATTTTTACTCTCTCGCTGAGTTCGCAGCCTACCAGTCTACTCTTGCACTTACTCCTGCTTTCTTCTTTTTTTTTTTTTTTTTATTAGAGTTTAATGTAACCACATATTACTGAGCAAAACACATATACATTTCCTCGCATATTCCTCCCCTTTTTTTTTCTTTTTAGCTTTATTATAAGCACCGTTTTATCCCACGTATTCAGCATAAAATTCAGTTCAACAGGAAACTCACGAAATATTTAGAAACAACATACCTTTAGAATTCCAGACAGTGTATTAAAGATAGTGCATGCCTATTTTTATATTCGCTGTAGCTAATGTAATTTTATGAAAATATTAAATATTTCTAATTAGATATCTCATGATTTTAATATATGAATATGTAAATGAATCATATTAAAAAGAACACATTTTTTAAGAACTTTGTTTATTGCTTTTAAATCGTTCATTTTATTTAGTAACATTCAACACTTAGTAACATTATAGATTAAATTTGAAAATATCTTAGTCTTTACTGAATGGCAGCACGCTGACCTGTGGAAGATAAGCGAATTTTATTTCGAACGTGCAACACATTGCTTTTGTAGAGCCGAGTTTCTGAACTGAAACTGAAAGATAAATATCTTACATTTTTTCGAATGGCAACAGCTTCGCGGGCTGGAGATAAAAGGTTTTATTTCGAACAGTGCTGCCACTGCTCGCTTTCACAAAATTCAGTTTCTTGAACTAAAATGAAAAGTTTCACAAAATATGAAATAAATAATTAAACAAATTCGAAATTCCGAATTCGGGCTTCTAGGTACAAATATTTGGATAGAGGACTACGGTATTCGAAATTTGGTGCAACAATTGATATTTGATAGCAACAATTTGAAATGTGATACGCTGTTTATAATGAACCAACGCAAAATTCCATCCCCTTTTGGGCTAAAGTAATTAAAACTAAAAAGTTTTTTAATGGGTACTATTCAAGTACGTTACAACTGCAGTTTTCTGAACGCTTAGTTCGTTGTTGATAAAGTAAATAACTCAACTCTCGGTAATGTTGTCTAAAAATCTTTAGTATTTGGGATGTTTTTCGACAGAGAAGTTAAAGCAGTAATATAAAACATATATCCGATCAGGGAAGAAAAAAAGAGTATTAAATTATATTTACTTTTCTGCCATTTATCGAATTTTCCCATGCCACCTTCGCAAAGTAATTTAGTATTTCTCTATTGATAAATTAGACTTTTTGGTAGTTTTCACATTCATAATAACCTCTGCAAGTCAATAATTCATTTCCTTTTCTAAATAATCGTCTGCTAATTTCTTCGTTTTCCTTTCTTAGGGATATATTTATAATATTTTACGATACAATAGATGACGCTTATTACCTTTGTCCTTGGACGTTTTCATAACCTTTAATGATAATATTAAATGACAAAAAAAATCCTTCAAAATAGCAAAAGAATTTAATATATATATAACTGGAAACGTATATATATACTTTCACAGCGTTGATGAAAGTAAGTTGCAAAATTTTTTCACGAATTGGTCATTATTTATTCATGCAAAAGTCCATTTATCTACGTTTCTGAAAATTATTTCAGATATGCAGCTAATTTAAATACTTGAAAGGCTTCCTTCATTGAAAGAGAACATAACAACAAGAAGCCAGCGCAAAGAACCTCTATGTAAAGAAGGAAAGGCTCCATAGACGTAATGTAAACCACTTTGTCTGCAACGCCGCTACAAAGAAAATGGAACATTCGCCAAGGGATTTGGCGACGGAATCTGTTGGCGAGAATTTCCCCTCTGTGATATGCCGGTTCTTTGGTACCTAGCCGACATTTTCCCCCTCCGCGACGTGTATAGGAAATTGAGGAACATGGGTTAAGATGAAACGTTCTTGTAGCGATAATTTAAACTCGGGACTTGTAACGATAATTTAAACTCGGAAATGATGAAATATTAGGTGAAGTTTCACTTTCACTGGCTGTTTAACTTCCATTGTCCGTATCGCTACTTGACACCAAAGAACCTATTCTCTTGCTAAACGTAACGGTCGAACCTGTCCAAACTAACTTCGACATTCAGCTTCGAGCTTTGGCGCTTTTTGGCGACAGATATTTCACGCAAGCGCAGTTGTTTCCCTTTTCGTTGGAAGGGAGCCACTTCTGCTTCTGCGAAGTTTTCCTTCTTAACAGTACTTGGCCAGCGCTTAAAATTTAAAATTAGGCAAAAAAAAAGCTACCTCAGTTAGGTGCAGATGTTTTCAGAGATATTTTCAAAGGGAAAAAAATCCATGCAGCAATATTTACTCTGAAGGAGAAGGACCTGTATTGGATCACCCTCAAAATCGATAGAGTTATCTACGTCGATCTAAGTAATTAAGGTCAAACTAAAATGAATTTTTCCCCGAATTTTAAATAACGGTTGACTGAAATCGAAATGGCAGAGAAATGTCGCCAAGCAAGAGAATAATTAGCCAAATAGCTTGGTTTCGATTTCAGTCCAGCATTATTTAAAATTCGGGAAAAAATTCTCTTTAGTTTGAATCTACACTGATTTTATTTGACGAGTTTCCTTCAATTTAAAATATTTATTCTGTAACACTTTGATGATGTTAGCTCAAGAGTTCTCAACCATACGGCAATTTTAACTTCAACGGAGAATGCAATCAGCCTATTTACCTGTTAAATATTTAGTTTTAGTTTTCGAATATAAATAATTAATTGTATTCAAGTTTTGGTATTTATGAAAATTTTCTATACTATTTGTTATTTAATGTTTGCACCACATTAAAAAATAATCTAAATTTAAATGTCTATGCATTTTTGAGTTTTGGATAGGAGGTTTTGAGGGGAATACTTTAGTTATATCAGGGGTAAAGTTAATCTTTCAGATGCAAGAAATTAAAAAAGTATCTTTAAATAAATAAAATTTTAAAAACAATTTGAAAACAATTACAGAAACGTTTGCCGTTTACAGCAAATATTGTTTGCAAATAATATGTTTCTATATCCATTTCAGGTGTTTTAAGCAATGGACTAGAATGTAAGAAATATGCAGTTTTGTTGGGAAAATATATAAAAAATAGGCTGCACTTGAGATGTTTTTCTTGTCTCGAAATCAAAACTCAGTAATTATTTAGCTTAGAACAGATACTTCGGAAGACACCCAGTTTCTTATATCATCTTAGAGTAGAGTAGGAAGTGACAAATTTTAACGAGACGCAATGGGTTGTGAAATTTGATTCATTTTGTTATTGAAGTACTTATTATGAAAATTTTGGTATTTATAAATAACAATTTTGTTATATATTTTTAATGATCAGATATATTTAATTTTTTGCTCTTGCATTTTGAGATCGTTCCCCCTCATCATAAATTTTTTTCGGGCAATAATGCACATTTAGTTCGCAGTAAATTGCTGCCACATACAGGCGCGTTGCAATGATAAAATGTTTAAGATGGGTTGGAATGAATTGGGTTATTTGAATATTAGGAAAGCCGAAAAGTGCTATTTTCTTAAAGGAAGGTATGCCTCTGTGGAGGACGTAACGAGAGAAACTGGCTCATATACACATTGCAAATGCAGAAACCCACAAAAATTATTACGCACCCAGTTTGTTTTCTGTTTAAAACTTAGTAAGCATTGATGTACGATTTATCAGGAAACTACCGCGAAATTATAAATCTAGGAAAACGTTTATTACCATTTGAGCTTGAATACAATCGCACAAAATTCAATTTAATCAAAGGGATTTAAGAGATGAATACATTTTTCTGCTGCTTAAAGCATTTTTAAATAAAGATTATCATTTTCTCATGAACAGCATGCTATTTTTGCTAAAACAGTTAGGTTTGGCTTGTAGATTACGGGAAAGAATTTAAGGGCTATCTATAGTTAGACCGACTGAAATGCAACCCTGGCTGGCATTCTGCCAAAACACATAGACTCGTCCAAAAGGGGCGTTATCACATGCTGCGATGTGAAAGGTCACGTGAAAGTCTTCGCTTCTCCGGAAAGAGATATGCTGGAGAGAAAGAAAGTCCCCATCCTTCCACCCTACTTTGAGATAATTCGGTCCGAATGGCGCATGCGTGTTTGCGCTCATGGTCGCGGATGAGGCGGCCGAACTATATCTAAGGAAGGGATGCTTTCATGGAAGATTTTCTAAAGAAAGGTGGCTCGTATACTGGTTTACACATGGGAAAAACCACGAAATCACCCATGCAGCCAAGCTCGTTCGCGAGGATTCAGGCCTGGATCGAACTGCTTTGTGTTCAGCCATTTCCCTGAACGGCCACTGAGAGGGACGATGGAATAGTTTGTAATTTTTATTTAATTTTTGGAACATTTGTGGAATACAGTTGAGAACCGTAATTTATCACTTTGTTTAATGTTTGTTATGTTTTTTTTAATCCTAGCTCTATTATCAACAAACTTATACGCAGGGGTGGTCAAACTTCGTGTCAGTAACAGACGAACGTTGGAATTCAAGAAAGTTCAAGAGTTGTAACTAGATTTTCCAAAATCCACTAGCCCATATTTACATCATTTGAAAAATAGTGAAGCAGATTTCAAATAGAAAGAAACGTCCAATTCCAAACAATCATTCACTGACCTTTTCCTTTATCGTGTGATGATGCGCCGAAGACAACGCGATATTTCGCTCTATCGTCTTTTTCTCTAATTACACTTGATGCAGTAATAAAGTACTCTTTTAGTTTTTAAACACTTCTGTGGCCTTCCTGTAAATGTTGATCTATTATAGCTTTCTAGGACCATGAAACTGTGGATTCTTCTTTAAATCAACTCCACAGTGACTCAGGGCGTTTTTCGGTTACCTGGAAATTATCCCCAAATGCTCTTGGATTCCTTTGGATCCACGGCAGGAAAGCCGTATATCGGTTTTCCTCAAAATGTTACGGTTTCTCAAAGTTTTCCAAAGGTAACATCATCTTCAAATACAACGTCTAACACCGTTGACTATCATTAGATTTCTTACAAATGCTTAAGCCTTCCAACTGCCATAATTTTGTATAAATTCGGACGTCGAATCAACTTCTAAATTATTTCTAACTTGCATCTAATGCCGTATGATATTTGATATGTCTGATGCCATAAAGTGATGACTTTTTTAATGTTTTTTCATTCTGCTAAACAAACCACCCTAATTTAGTTTCTATCTCTCTAATGTGCAAATCAAACATTCGATAAACAATTTCTGTAAAGCATCCACAAGCGTCCAATAATTTGTAAAGCATCCACAAGTAAATGTAGCTTTTAAAGATTTGTTTACACAAATGTTTAATAGAATACGTACAGTTTTTTATGTTTTTGAATAATTGTGAGAACGCAATTTTCTTACTGATGGATTTAATCGTCGTTCATTTAATAGTAAGTTTAATCGTCATCGAATAATCGCATGCGGGAATAAATGCTCGCAAAAATGATGGATATAAATGCTTTTTCTCCCTCTTTTCTGACGACGCCGCCGAACAGGAGAGTAGAGTTTCGGCTTTGCTCTTCCAGTAATGGAGTGTCAAAAGGTTAAGTAGCTGATGCTTAAAGATAGCATGAGATGCATAGGACGAGGAAAAAGATTAATTCTGCATATTCCTAAATTTTGCTGAATTTGCCTCTTCAGCTATCCTTGTTCGTTCCATCAGATGCAAAAAACTGAGGCACGTGACGCGTATATTATTGAAATTCGAGTAACTAGGGATACTCAACGCTAGAATATAACGGACGGTGTGGAAATCATCTTAAAGGATCTATTTTACAAAAATAAGCAACGCATCGTAAACTGTGTATCATCAAGAGTGTAAGTGTGAGATATTAAGTGCTTCCAGCGAGGAATAGCGAACTATGGAGACAGATAGCTCCGGAAGCAGTTGCATGCACTTGGTTGGGCAGTTATTTAATGGAATCATTATAGTACGATTCAGTCGGATATATAATGTTCTTTCTTGCGTATCGTAAACCAGATTGCTACAAAAAACCATTCCTGAGTGTAAAATAAATTAATTTGTTTCTGTAAAATGTGTATTTGTTTGAAGAGCACTATACCAAGAATAAGTTAGTGAAGAGTTTTATTTATTTCTTTTTCTAGGGGTAGCGTAACGCAATGTACTAACTTTAGTGTAGGCCAGCAATTATTGGCCACATGAGACTTTTTTCACGCCTAGAGAGTATTTCGTTTAGTACCAATTTCACAACATCGCAATAACTTTAATAAGTTTCTTAACTAACAAGAAAAGAAATAAAATAATTACGTTTGGACATTTTAACCGTTTCAGATTACTGATAACTAGGTAAAAAGAAATGAAGTAAATTTATTACTTTCTTAGGGACATTAAGTAGTTTTAGTTTATCACAATTCATACGTACAGTTTATTTGCATAAGAGATTCACCAATCGCCTGCAAGAGCCGTGCTTTAACCACCTCTACTGTAAAGCTTAACAAACCTACACTAAATACCTAACAAGCCTACTAAATCACACCATTGTCATTGAACTGGTCTTATAATAGGCATATTAGCCCTGGTGCTATTTACCTATGTTTGAAGATTTTGCCCGAAGCCGATGGCTTTAATAAAGTACAGGATGTGTGCTAAATGAAACACGCTGACTCGTGGATGAAACTGGTGACGTCGCGCTACGCGATATATACCAGTGATCCTCTTTACTTGACTTTAAGTAAATGAAACACGTTTACATTAGTTTCAAATATTAATGTTCGACTAGCGGGCTGAGCCCTAATATTCGATGTTTACAAATGTTTGTTTAGAGACAACATTGAAATGGAATGCTTAAATCAGGGTCAAAAGTTCTGGGAGTAAACATGTGACTAAAAAATACCGAGGAAAGGAAAAAAATCCCTGACACGCTGAAAATGTATTCGATGATTTGAGCAAGATTGGGCAATGAATTTCGTTTTCTATTTTAAATGGCTGAAAAGTTATATATATTTTTCTTCAAAATTTTATGTTTCCGAATTTCACAATTAGCTGACCAAAACAACTTTTACGACACTAGTTCATCAAAGTTGATCCTTGTTTATTGTATTATTTGTGGCAGTTTCATTAAATTTTCACCTAAAGCTTGAATTTTAGAGCATGTTAATCCACTACTGGTTATCCAACTAAAAGACTCTAAACTGTTTCCGCATATCTCAATAGAAGACATCTGTCATCATTTTGGGGAGAAAATATCTAGACAATATCCAAGTTGCCATTTTACCCAAAGTTGCATTATTTTTACTTCTTGTATATTCGTCACGTTCCAAATATTGCCAAATAATGGGACAAAATTACAAACTGGCCAGGGCGCAGACATCAAGTTATCAGAACGGGACGTATACCAAGCCTATTCCTAGCCATGTAGGGTCAATTAATTCTATGGAATTTAAATCAGATTACGAACGTCGAATTTAGGTATGAATGAATTATATATTAAAGTTTTAATTCTGTGCTAATGAGTTAATTAAAGTTCTAGTTAATTGCTAAAGCTGAAATTAATACTTTTTATGGACGTAAATGCAGTTAATTTCAGAGCTAATTACGAAAAGCCAATGGAACAGAATAGTGAAAGAAATTAAAAATTCATTCCCTGTAGTCTATTCTGGAGAAAACATTTTTGACATCCGATACCAAAGAGTGAGTTTCAGCGGTTACTTCTGATAATAAATTACTTTATGCGATTTAATTATTCACGATATTAGCTTCGGTTAATGATATATAAAGGGATAATGGCTTAAGGTGATGAGAGGTCAAATAAAAAAGGTAGACTCATCGATGATCAATTCAATGACAACGGAGCTATACGATTGTGTTTGCATTATATCGAGTTTTCTGTTCCGAAGCACATTTGATAGACTTATTTCATGAAGTGCATTATATAAAAAAACTAAAATATCTAAACAGCCTATATTCAGACTTAAGAACTTTCATATAAAATAATTTTAAGCATTGCTAGTATTTCTGCTGGACATCGACTCGATTTCATTGGTTCGACCTGATTAAAATTGGAAGTTTCTTATAAAATAGATATTGTGTTCTAGAAGAGCAATAGTTTCCACCATTCTCGGATTATTTTGTGAACAACAATAATTTCTTTTCCTTAAACTATTGCTGTGTATTCTTACAAAATCATTCTATCAAGAGCAGGATCATATTTTAACTCTCCATCGTAAAGGACAATGAAAACTCCCTAGTACAGCAAGCGCATCGATCACGATTTACAGCTGCCGAGCAGCTATGAATGAAAGGCTGAGCTGAAGATGACAGTTGGTGGAAGAATTTAAGAAAGGAATACGCAATATCTCTGCTTCGGTAAGTATGAAATTTTAAATTTCCTATTTACTTTTATTTGGACGTGCATCTTTACAAAGTTTTATTTCAACGTATGAGTTTTATGCAGAGGTTTCACACGTTAGTAAAGATAATAAAATTGTTGCATAAGGAATTTCGGTATATCTTTCTAGTTCACATTTTATGCAATGGATAGCGCACTAGATAGACAATTAATTTGAAAGCCTCGAGTGCAGGAAATGTCACACAACACTTCCTATAAAATTACATTTTTTTTTGCAACGGTAGTAAATAATTGTGGCATATAATTTCATGGCTAAATTAAGGAATCTGAATCTGATAAAGTGTTTATAGACAGGGATATATTAAAGTGTTTTATTGTTAAATACCAAGTATCAGCTAAAACAACTTACATTTCATTTGACCTGTGCTAATAATTTAGTTATTATAATTCAACTGTTATATTTTGTTTCATTTTTCTTACTTGAAATGACGCTTTTTAGCATGTGAGTAGGCTTCAGATTTAAATTCTGAGGATTGAAAGCAAGTTGATATTATCTACCTAAACTTACGTATTGTTGAAACATCAGTTGAGGCGCAACGCCAGGGTGCCTAGGCTAATGAGCCTTACCCCTACTGTAAACGTATATAATTTCCTAATCATATCGTTAAATAAACTGAGTGAATTGAAAGGTGAGTACCTAACTACATAAGTTTTTTTTTTTTTTTTAAACTGTGGGAAACTCTAAAGGAAAAGTATAAAGATATGCACAGAAGTTGTCGAGCTGGTGAGATAACATATTTGAAATGACAAGAGAATAAAAAGTACGAATCTTTTGGCATGTTAGAAAAACATAATTGAATAACATAATAACTCTAAGAAAAATAATAATAGAAAAATAAGAGAAAAATATTACACACAAATGATAACTTAGAACATTTCTAATTAAATCCAGAATGTACAATGTTTATAATGCTTAAACAGGTGCCAGGTAAAGAATTGACATTGGTCGTACAAAGTTTACAGGGTCAGCAGCTTCGTAATCAGGAATATAAATATCTGGGTTACTAATTTTGGTTTGATTTACATGAAACTGCCTAGCTAGTCTACAATAAAAATTATGAATGTGTTCGATGTTCAGTTCTAGATGAATTCTACTATTTCGGATGTACCATGGTGCATTTACTAGTTGCCTCAGAACACCATTCTGAGCAGTTTGCAATTTTTTACGGTTGGAACGACATGAATATGCCCAAACTGGGCAGAACTTACGTATTCTTTAAAAGCTTTAAAGAAGAAAACCATAAGATGATAGCTAAATGCGTATTTTTATTGATGGACAATACCCGATTATTTGGAATTAAAAACTGATATTTTTCGTATTGTAAACCCTAGTGTGGTAAAACAGATTTTATTTGCAGCTTGAGGTCTTTATTTCAAAAAAAGATATAAATCATAGTTTGCTAATTTGAATAATGTTACAAAGCATATGGTTTAAAAATATGTAAGAAATTGATAATTTATGTTTACTGAAAACTAATTTCATATGAAATTCGCTTATTTTATTGCATATACTAACACTTCTGATATCTGTATTATTTACTCTGATCCATCTGAATCCATGAGACAATAATTAAATAGACATCCACATTTATAAAAAATATGATGTATACACCACACGACTTCCTTGTGCGGAATATTAAGTTATACGCATTTTAAATTTCATTTAAACTTATTGGATCGAACTAAACCTACTTCATCGATAGCGCATAAATCACAATAGAATAAATGCACTCTTTAAAATGCGTTATATTTGTTTACCACAGTGACACTCTGGCGCTAGCTTTACTTAACAGCGCTACATCTCGTTCATTTTATAAGTCATCAAAATGCACAAAAATTATGTATATCTTCTGAAGAATTACCTAATCGTTGCCATATGTTCCATTCAAATACTATATTAAATCTAAAACGATGTGTAACAGAAATTAAACACAAAAAAAAAGAAGCAATTTTTCACTGACGATTCAGTATTTCTCGTTCAATTAATTCAGTTCTCACTTCACGACAAGGCAAAAATACATAAAATATCTATATATGAAAAATTTCGAAGTAAATCTTAAACACTTATTTCCACGAATAAACTCCAGAATGGACTAAGCATGGTTTAATTCGCAGTGAAAAAAAGAAGGCGTTGTCTTCGTTGTTGGGAAGCTTAGTTTCTCTAGATTGGCTACAAATCCAATATTCTTCTAACAAATCTTGCATACAGATTTACTAAAAGCATAAAAACCTTAACCCGAAGTTAAAAACAACATAATTCAATCACTTTTAAAACAAAAAAATGCACAGTTTACCAACTTATAAGAATAAAAAAACTGAGCTCACTGAGCCGAATAACAGAGTGGATATATATATAAATTTATATACTTTTGGTGCGGCCGATTGTAACCCAAATAGGAGGTGCACATCTGCATGTTATAGCAGTCCTATATACAACATTTCAAAGTTCTGAGTCTATACGATTTCGAGTTATGCAAGATACATACATAATATATACGTACGCACAGATGCTATGAATAAATCTATTCAGAATCCATTTTAAATCAGTTTTATAATTTTTTGGGGGAAAAAGAGTCCTTTATTCTGTTTTTACATTTTGAATGTCACTCAAAAACATCGTTAAATTGCATTCGATAACGGTCAAAATAGATATTTTCTTTGAAATATGATAACCGAAATTTTCCGTGTTTACAATACTTCCTTTTTACTTCGTACAAGGAAGTAATAATAGGACTTTTCCCATGTCTATCTATTTTTGCAAAATACTTTGTACTCTCTGTTTAAATGTTTTGCAGTTATTTCTAAAATGTTCTCTAAAATAACAGCATGTAAATTTACACCTTCTAAAATGCCCGTCTAGAATCAGGTTTCCATAAAGTTTACAGTTGCTCTTTGCAGCTGATTGCCGATTTCTTCCAAAATTCCCGAAGTAGTTTGTAAGGTATACCCTAAGTTAATAACAGTTATTTTTAGTTTTATTCACCTTTTCTGTCTCTTCTAGCTTCAGTTTACAATTTCTTACCAGAATGAATTTTTAGAATCGCTTTAAATGCAAATGAGAAGCAGAAAGTATTGAAGTCGAAGTTCCACTTACTTCGACAGAGAGAATTAGGATTCCTGAACAGCGCGCGTTGCCTTTTAGCTACGTTCCTCTAAGATATTAGTACGATCAGCCGTATTAAGTGCCCTTGATAGCTTAGCTAACTAATTTAATATTACGGGCCAACTAGTCTAGAAATTATGTTAGTGTCCGCTAAATCTCTTCAGTTAGTCAATCAGTAAGTTCTTATATCTTACATTTTTGAGTTTAAGCCAAGTGGTGGCTTTGAGAGACTTCCTGAGAAAGGGGCCATCTGTGAATCTTTATTTTGAGCACAAAAGTGTAGTTAATCCTTCAAAAGTCTACGTTTCTGTTTTTGGACTTACGCGATCATTTGCTTAGTGGTTCACTAGATTCGTCAACACTGAGTTAATAGATAAAAGTGAGGATCCCTACAAGTTAATAGTCATAAACATGTTTCCCCAACATATGGTAAATATTGAATCATCATTTCCTCGATAAACTAACATTAAGTTGAAGTGGGCTCCTGGGCCTAGCCCTATCACAGTATAGTAATTGTATCTTTTTTCAAACGCTGAAAATAGCGTTGTACAAGTTCGTAGTAAATAGTAATTCAGTGAGCAGTTGAAACGTGAAGAACTAGCAGTTTTGACATATTCAGAAGTAATGGCAGAATTCGTAGCAATTATTGAGTTCATGGCAATTATTAAGTTGAAGAGAAGTCATGTAAAGTTTGAAGAAGCGGTGAAGGCCCGGAATTTGTTCAGCAGTCAGGGAGTAAGAAGGAGCTTGCAAGTCTGCTTTTGGCTGGGGAGGAGGAGTCCTATTGGGTAAGTTGAGATCTGCAGTATGCTAGGCAGAAGGGCTAGGTTCTTTTCAGTTCAATACTAATTTAAGGGGCTGGCCGAATGAATGAGCGGGTGGGGGCAGATGAAAACGTTTCAAAACAGAAAGAAAACAGTTCTTAATGCATCTTTAATTTATTAATGCTAGGTCTAACATAATGTACTAAAAATTAATTAAAAAATAACTCACTGTTCTCTCTGTTACTCCTAACCTAATTCGAGGTTGCATTTTTGAATTTCATTAATAAGACAAAATGTACTGTTGCAATTTTAACAAATCTCGAAAACGTCTCGCAACTAAACAGCAGAGTGCGATTATTATATGCTGTTTTCGAAGAATTCGCCCGTATGGATTTACGTTAAAAGTAGCGATCAGATAGTTAATTAACGTTAGGTATTGAAAACAAGCGTCTAACGGACATAAATTTTATCATGCTTCAGTCTGCACCTTTCACAAAGGATACTCACTAAATTTAAGAATAATCGTAAAGTTTTTCTTTTATATCCAGAAATTTCTATTTCAAATGAGTTTGCTATCCGAGCCGAAAGAATAAGGTGTTGTTATTTCAGAACTGATATATCAAACATTACAGCTGGCAACTGCAACAACAGGAAAGTGCATTAATAGAAAATACGGAAAAATCCATTAACGGAGCAAATAAACGGGATTATTTATTTAAAGCTAATTCACCCTGCTAACAAAGAGATTGCACAAAGATACTATTAACATTAATGGGAGAGAAGAATTTGTAAATAGATGCTAATTCCGTATAAGACAAGGAAGCATTTGCATTCATCAATTTATTGAGTTGCCTTTTATTCTGAAGTACGTGCGTCTGAGTTCTATTATTTAAAGTTTCTTTTTTCAATAATGATGTGTCGCGCTTTGACTAAAATAGAAGACAGTAGGTAATTTAATAAATTAAACTGACTATATTAGTAACACGTATATTAATAACAATGTAATCGAAAAATACTTTTTTACATTGGACATTAATAGTGAACCGACAAAAAATCTCATTTCGACACTAATAGCCCCTTTTAGGCCAAAACGCAAACTATCAAATAAGATTTTTAATGACAACTAAACTAAAATCGTGCGGCGAACTAAAAGTCACTGGCTAATTGTTGCTTTACAGCAAGTAGGAAAATTATATTTGCTGAAAAGCAAATAAAACTATTTTGAAGGGAAATACTCATCAGTAATTTTCTACAGATTTTCAGCAAACCTGCTTGCATTGCAATTCAAATTTTGTATAAAATAAACTTCAAAGACTGCGTTACTAACTCAGTTTGCGTAGTTATTTCAAAGAGAAGCTCAAATCTAACCATAACAAGAAAAATAAATGCAATTAAACCGATGAACGGTCATTTATGTCAAATAAAAAAAGCGCAAAATATCCTTATTATTTAAATAGTTTGAGACTTGATTTTAAAATGAATATTTAGATACCTTTGTGATAGTAATCAGATAAATTTAGTTACAGATCTACGCAAAATTTTAATAAATCTCCATGATGCCTAACATCCAGTGGCTCTAAGTTATAAATTTTTATCAAAATAAAACATCAGCAGTGGAACGGAAGGAAATGTCGGTAAATTTCGCTTTTTATGTAAATATTTACAGTGCAATTACAGTTCCAGAAAGAATTAAGGCATTCATTTTGCAGCGTAATCATAATATATTAAATAATACTTTATTAATGTTTTATACAAGCGAAAATGTCTATTTGTGTGTAAGTCTGGAGTTTTGGAATTACAGTTTTCTGAAAACGCATTAAGAGGTGTTTAAATTAGGATTAACAAAAAGGAGTAATTTATTTAAGAATAGTAATTTCGTATTTGACGCTTAATTTGCTGAAAGAATTACTTTTCTTTAAAACTCACAACATTTCATTGCTTTCGTAGGGAAAATGAGACCATTTCAAGTTAATTAATTTATTTTTACAATTTTAAAAACATACGAAGTTTGTAACAGATGACGTTAACAGGCATTTCATTTCATCTTAAATTCCATTGCTCTTTATATTCTATCGCCTTTGATGTTTGTATATTTACATCGCCTTTGAGGCTACTATCCGTTTTATGTAGACTGAGGTGGTGAGGGTACGCTCCTCTGATGTCACAACTCCATGTGGTAACTGGTGTTTGTTTCGTTAAAACTAAACAACCAATTTGGCTGCCATGTTTACAAAACAAAAACTCCAAGTTTAGTGTGGAAAGAATTTTATTCTTGTTGTCTCAGATCAACAAATGTTACATAAAGTTAGATAATTCATAGCAAACACCAGGTTGTCAAGAAAGGTTTAAAAAAGAATGGCAAACATAATAATTAAAAAAAAGGTGTTTCATCAATATAGAATTCCGAAAAAAAGCTTTAATATTCCGCTGTTTAAAAGAAAAGATTTTTCAACTTGTGCTTGTAAGGTAAAAAGAGTCTGCAGCCGAAGAAAATTAAACTGACCATAGGCGTTTAAAATAACCACAGAAAAAATCAATCCGAAAATTACGAAATAAGCGATTGCAGGGTTAGACAAAGACGGAATAAGAAATCCAAACAGCTCGGTTAAAAAAATATATGTATACTAGTGGGGAACATTCTCTGAGCTAACTAAGCAAACCATTTTTGGGGCATTTCCGAGTGCGTTCCTTGAATTTAAATTTCAACTCATGTTATTGTAAATATCTGTAAGTGACTGAGGTTATTTGTACACACAAGTGGTGCTTTCTGTTTGACTGAATATTTTAATAAAAAAGGTGACTTTAACCTGCTTATGACACTGTCATTTTAATTTAGACTGAACGATAGCTCGTTTTTCAATCTAGTACGGTCTGAAGGACTATATTCATCTAGTGCGGTCTATATTAACTTCTGCATAGTTGAAACCGCACAGTGTATCGTAGTATACCTACCAATAGCCACCAAGAGCGTTTTCATCGCCCAAGTATTAAGCAAATCTGGTGGGATAACACTGTGCAAGAAAAATGTGGAAAACCAAAGAGTTATGAATTCCTTAGTTATTTTATATATAAATGAAAGAATGTACTGGAGCAAGCTCACCAGCAGCTTCATAATAGCAATCAATCAATGTCTCACCCATTTTCGATTTAGCTCTTTTGTACATTCGGAAAACTTACTGTGCAAGAGGAAAATGTTGGGGGGACCCGCACTTTGTTTTCCACGATGCAATGCCACGTGATAAATTCAAAGAAATAATGTTACTATATTTACGAAATTTGACAGGCATAATGATCATACCTTCCTTTGTCACAATGCAAAAATGAAAACATGTTTTCCCCGTCAACCTGTTGAAGTTACAGATAATGCCCGAATATGTGAAACTTTATTATAACTCTGTCATTTTAGACCAAATAGCTAGACACATTTCAGTTAAACCAGGAAGTTGCAGATAGCTAATGCATGTATTCCAGATTTCTCTACAGTCGCTTCTGGTAATAAAATTCCTAAAAAAGGCGTTAAAAAGCCTCTTTTAAGAATAATAATTCTGTAACATTTTAGATTTGTTCATACTCGTTTCTGGAAATTAAATTCTTAAAAGAGGCTTTTTTAAAGCAACTTTTCCAAGAACGTTGATACATACGTGGGACTATGGACTGATATTCCACGCTCTGTTTTACAAGTTTATGCAAAAGCAAATGCAAGCGTTTATTTTGAGAAAAACTTGGAAAAACAGTAAAAACAAAATTTGCATTTACTGCAGCATGTAAAAAGGAAACAATCGCTTATTAGAACTTTGTCAATGAAAAACGGGAAGTTAAATGCAGGTGTTTTCTTTGTAGCAGCAATGTACAATTTGTAAATACTCCATTTAAAATTTTTGTCCACATTAATTATGCACAATTTCATGAACAGGCTTTCAAGGACTTGAGTTGTAAATAACACCTCCAACAATTACTTTATTTTTAGATAAAAATGTCTTCTTGGATCTCACTATGTACAGGGTGTTTATAAAGTCCCGGACCCATTTTGTTGCTT
Source organism: Stegodyphus mimosarum (assembly GCA_000611955.2). Lineage (NCBI taxonomy): Eukaryota > Metazoa > Arthropoda > Arachnida > Araneae > Eresidae > Stegodyphus > Stegodyphus mimosarum. The sequence goes on from KK112898.1 coordinate 283,945, forward strand.
AATAACTCATAAAATAATGAAGATATAAACAAATTTATGGCATTTATTGATGGAATAACTTATAGAGTTTCCTTTTCAGGTTTGAATATCTTTATTCTTGTAAATATCGTCTGCTCGTGTGGTTAATTTCAGATAATTTCATTTTCCAGTCTAAATATCTGTACTTTTCTATATATCGTCTGCTTATTAATTGCATTTTCTCTCTTTTGTTTTTGGCAATTATTGTAAGGTTATGTTTACTTTTGATGTGTTCGTTTTAGTACTTTTGTATGTGATGTAAAGGACAACGTTTACAGGAGGAGAGTGTCGAACATTGATGACCTAAAAGCCAGAATTACAACCGCAATAGCCTCTGTGAATGCCGACATGCTTGCCGGTACCTGGCGTAAAATTGAATATCGACTTGATATTCTCCATGCGACGAAGGGGGCACACGTGGAAGTTCATTGATAACAGTCATGAAACTTTTTGAGTCTATCTAACCATTTATGTTATTACTTTTAATCTATCTTTATTATTTTATGAGTTATTAAACATCAAAATGGATCCGGGACTTTATAAACACCCTGTATATTGATAAAATATTAAATCTAAATATATTACATTTTAATGTTCGTTGTGAGAAATAAATCTGAATTCAAATTATTGAAACTTTGTTTATAAAACATCAAATTCCTTGAAACTGATGGTTTTGATGTTTTAGTAAGTGAAAACAAGCATGTCTGTCTACCAGTTAGTTATCTTATTATTTTGATTTTAATATCGCTTCTAATTTCATCAACTCTACTCAGGATGCAGATTAGTTAATGTATGTAAGCAGGGGGTTTTTAAGTTTGAGAGACTCTGGTGCTATTGCCGAGCGGTTTTCCCGTTACGTCTTCCTGCTACTTGATTGATTTATCAGCTTTAGCTTCGTAAGCCGCATTTGCTTGGTAAATATTTAAGGTCTAAGCCAAAGCTTATTTAGACATGTTTTACTAGGTAGTTTGTAATTTAATTTGATTTCAACAGTTGTTCTACATTTTTTGCAAGTAGTAGACATTAACTTGTGTTATTGTATTGGACTGTGTAGCCGTCGGGTCCACATGTTAATAAACAGGCTTATTTTTAATCCTTTATCTGAGTTGGTGTTTACCGTACTCTAAATGTGATAAATCATCTGTTGGCATTTATAGCTTAAGAAAGGGCATTTAAAACTGCGTAAAACCATATACAATTATTGAATGAACTATTTTATTTAGAAAGATAAGAAATCCGAAAATGTAAGCAATTGTCCAAGTACACAACTGCAAATGTGTTAAACAGAGAGATACACTTCGCATAATCAGAATAACTTTTATGTTCCTTTTAAATCTGTAACATCAGAAAACTAAAACCTTCTTAATACGAAAAAAAAAAGTTGTAGCAATTCAACGGATATTTCAATAACAAATACAACCGAACTTTTCATGAAGTCCACCTCTAAAAATAGACAGTATTCTAAGCATATAAATAAACAATAGTGTTGTATTGTCATATAATCTAAAGAAGCGCCCACACAAGACGAATTTGTTTAAAACTCGCGCAATCTGGTTAGGGAGTTTAAAAACATTGAGCAAATAATGCAAAACACTAACTGTTTTAAATGATCAGATTGTGCTTCAAACAAGTTGTTCCTTCAACACATCAAAGTCTTAAAAGTTGTCTACGTTGGCTTTGGACAAATCTGATCACCTTAGTTTTGTTCTAATTTTACGCACCGGCGAAAAAAAATTAATGTGATACGTTTTATTGTGATCTGCACTTTGCTAAAATGGTATAGAATAAAACACAAAATATTTCGAGATATGGCCGTATAAGGTTGCTTAAAAAATAAGACCTTTATGACATTTGTCCTTATTTCTAAAGCCGCTGGTAAATAGAAATTCTATTTACGGTGTTTGGTTACTGTTAAAAAGAAACATTTCTTCAGAAAACAGTTTTGTAATGGGTTTATATGATATATCAATTATTGCGCAGATTTCATTCCCTGTAATAGGACTTCAACATTTTTGTAACTCGGCGCTCGATGAAATGGAAAGTATTTTAGTATAGAATGCTTACTCAGTATTTGCCCTTTCAATTTCTATTATTTCCAAGAAAATTCTTCAGTTTTCTTTTACAAAGTCCGAAAAGTAACTGTTATTGGATTCCGATTCAAAAAACTACCAGTCAACGAAGTGGAAAATGAGAGCCATTTTGCAATTTTTTTATAATTATTCCATATTTCTCTTTCTCTCTTTATACATATAGGAATTTTGTTTCTAAGATTCATAGTTTCTTCACTTTTGGAGAAGTGGACTTATCGTTACTGTGGTTTTAATGGTTGCCACAGTGTTCCCCTTCTATTCCAGAAGACGATCTAAGAAGCTTAGTGTGGTTGAACAATTTTTACGCCTCTGCCAAACTTAGTGAAAGATGGCAATGTTTGGTTTATGCTAGATTCAGTTTCAGACTCTTTGTTGTTATTTACATGATTTTCGTATCGAGAGTTGTAGGGTTTGCCTTATTTTGTATAACAAATTTATTTTAAGTTTGATACCTTACCTGAACATCTCAACTTCCCTTTGTATTCTCTGGCCAGGATGTAAATTTAAAGTTAAGTGAAGGTAGTATTTAATTGTGTAAAACTCTGAGTTTATTCAGAGTGCGCTTTCGCTAGCCAGCACACGTTTCGTTGCTACCTCGCTGTTACGCCAGTAAGCCTTTTGGCAATTCCGGATTTATCGTCACGCCTGTTAGGTATTGAGAGTCAACCTGTTAGGTGTAAATTAACGTGCTAATCCAGCACTATTCTATTTTAGCCTCGACTTGAAATATATTCTACAGTTAAGTTCCCACCGCAAGTTGACTGTGTTTTGTAACGCATGAAGATCGTGCCTTTCTGTTAAACTTTCATTTAATAAAGGGTCACTTTTCATCCTTTCCCTGTGCTGGTATTTATTAACGCCTGTGCGACAATTCGCCAGGTTCAATGTACGATCTAGTATAGTTTATGTGGAGTAGAAGAGACAGATCTTACAGAGTCTACTAGTACGTATGCAGGCATTAAGCGATCTACAGATTCTGTAAATTTATTGCCATTTCTATAATATGTGAAAAATATGTCAGTCCTAGCTAATACTTTGAATGGTCCATTGTACGGGTGCTCTAAAGGATTTCGCACTGTGTCTGGTCTAAGGAAGACATGCGAGCTTGTAAGTAAATCAAAATAAATGAACATGTTGCTCGATCAGAGCTCGAAGCTGAAAATGGTCGAATAAGTCGTATGTTTTAACGAAGATTGTGAACAGTCTTTTGCCGAAACAACATTTGAAAGCGAATTGTAAAAAAAATTCTTCCGAACTTTCAGGCAAGTTCCATAGACTATTTCAGTTGGTGATCATCCAGTATCTTCTAGAATGGAATGAGGTTTTCTTCATCATTTCTAACCTGAAATCTCGCAACGCACCAACGACTGCTTCACCCCTCACGTAACAAGGTAATGACGCCCTCCCAACATCTGCAATCCTGACTGACGGTCTCACTCATGCACTCTCCTATTTTCAGCGCTCTATAGCAACTAACTCACCCAACTGAAACAAAACTTGCAAATCCTGCAAATTAATCAGCGGCGCATGCAGCGTAACTTGGAACTGATCTGTTTACAAACTGTTTGAACAACTGTGTTGTTCCTGATATCCAGAAATATATGGAACAAAAAGGTTTGGAATTCAAATATTCAAATGCTATTTTGCTGCCTAATACCACCTTGCTGATTCAGCCACTCTATCAGGGTATTATAGCAGTATTTAAAATGTACTACATAAAGCAAACGTTAAAATATATTTTAGATTCAGTGGAAAAAATAAATTTGAGTGTTGCGGAAGCGTAGATAAAGTTTATAATTATGCATTGTTTTACACATGCTTTTTCTGTAATCAAACAGTTGCGCGAATCGATTTTAAATGCTTATTAGAAAACAAAGTTTCCAATTGCGTCAAACGTGGAAGTTTCGTAGCACAAAAATCAACTGCGTGTTCTGAAAATATAACTATCAAATGCAATTGCTGGCAAAGGTTCTAGCAACACACAAATAGTTGACATCGAAGAATTGATGCGAGAATACCTCTTTCGATGAGGACTATTTAGTCGAATTTATAAAAGTTTATGATAATAAAGAAGTCGATAATGCCAAAGTCGAAGCTGAAGTTCAGTTATTAATGACTGATTTAATGTGCGAGGACTTGAAATTTGCTACAACTGTGAAACACCATTTTCTTATTCATGCTCCTGACATGAAGCGTGCATTAAAATTTCAATGTAATCTTTAGCTTTGTGTAGCTGGGTATTGAGAATCATATGAACAGCTCGAGAAACCAAGAAAACAGTCGTTAATAATAGACTTTGTAATAACAACAACAGAGGTCTTTAATAAAGAAGAGAATTTTTCATTTGAATCAAATCGGAGTTGTTGTAGACCTATCTGACATATCTACTGATGATAGTATTTTGATGTAATAAACGTGCACTCTTGCTATCAAGGAGCGATGACTAGCTTTATTTATTTTTATTCTTAATTCCAATTTAAATTTTTATATGAATTTATGGACTGAATTTTCACTATACACTATTTTAATTTTGTAATAAAAATAGATTATTTTTGTTTTATAAATATGGATTCCATTATTACTTTTTTGCACGGTTTTTTAGGAAAATATTTAGAGTTTTTTATCTCACACAACCTTTGACAGTTGTAGAACATAATTCCCCAATTTACAATATGTCACGTGTATTTTTTACACGGTTTATAAGGAATGTATTTACCATGTAAATAAAGCGTTGGGTGCATTTATTCAGTTCTTTCTTGGATATTTTCTGAACCCGCTCCTCCCTTCTCGTACGGAATTGAACATACGGGGCCATACGTTTAATGAACTAATGAGAAAAAGAGCGCGTATGTACGAGGGTTATCTAGAAAATAAAGATTGTTTGAGGTACAAAATGAAAAACACAATATATATTGTAAAAAGCAATTATGTTACATGCCTAAAGCTTCCTTCCCTTCTCCATGTATATAGCATGATTTCAGTAACATTAAAATTTCAAATAATTTAACTTATTCATATTCTTATGCATTAATTTGATCTATGTTGTATATAGTATATAAAATATAAATTATCTAACACTAACTGTTTAACTCTTGGGCATGCTACCTTCTTCATTCTAAATACAGCATAGCAATAACTTTTCTAATATAATCTTTACGTCCTTGTAACCCTGAAAAGTCATCCGTCATCTGATATCTATTGCGTAATTTTTCCTAGAATGCAATGAAATCTTAACCCAGCATCTGAAAATTTATCTATTATGTAGCTGAAATTTAATATGCTTAATGTAAATTTTCTTGTAATGTGATCCGAAATGTAAAGATGCCTTGGTATAAAATGTCTGTTACGCAATTTCTTCCGCTTTGTGATTTAGCGCCGTTGACCAAGGAGCCTTCCTATCCGTTTTTCGCTTGAGTATTGTAGTGTGTACAAAAATAATCAAATGGCAAAAAAATAAAATTACAAAATATAAAAAATTATTAAAACCTGTAAAAAATTCAAAACATATTTCAATGATTTTTTCTATACCTAATCTTTCTCCACCCATGTGGCTCCCTCTCGTTTCTTCCTTTTTAACTATTTTTATGTAATTTTCCTATTTCTGCTTTCTATCTATGTTACATTCTGATGAGGAGGTAAATAGTGTTGAAGCATAAGTAGTCCATAAAACATGGTCTGGCTCATTCTTTGTTCGCCTCTTTTTGGTCGTCGCCATTTTTCGACATCTCGCTTAGAAATCTGGCATCGTCTGGTAGCTGCTTGGTTTCCTCTATTGTATTGGAAATGTAATACTTCGGGGATAAATCGTTGTGTGCCAGAAATCTCTTTTCGTCTAAAGGTTCTCTCTATCACCATCAATTACGCTTGTGTTCATTGCACACACACCCATATATACAAAATTATCAAACTTAATTGGAACTAATTGGCAGAAGGCTGTAAATTCATAATTTAATTAAACGCATCCATCCTTCAACAATGCGCTTTGCACCATTTTAGCATGTTACGTCATTCTTTCCCTGCAATTTCTCTTCCCAGCTAAATCTTTAGCCTAATCTCTTCTCAGGTTTAACATAAAGCCTTCCCTCTATAAATACGACCGCAGTTATTACGTATTGCTTTTTACACGCATGTTAATACAGATATTTATACCCCTGTTTCGGATTCTTAAAACTATGTTGAGTTACTATTGACAGCAGATTAACGTTTAAAGATCGTAACAGACAAACTAATAGTGCTAACAGAGCATTTATGGCTTTATATAGTCTTATCCATAGGAAAACAAAACTCAACTTTAAAGTGAAAAGAACTTTATATCTTACACTTATTCGACCAGTTCTTTACATTTGCCCGACGTGGACCACAGCCTTAAAAACAGAGCGAAAGAAAATTGAAATTTTACTGGGCATAATTCTACGTGCCATGGTAAATGTGTCTTGGTACGTTCGTAATACTATTATTCATGCATACTTAAAGATTCGTCCAATTCCGGAGCAAATACCCATGGATTCAGACATTTTTTTTTGAAAAATGGAAAATTCTTCATATCCTCACTTACGTGAAATAATAAATTATGGTGGTGGTAGTGGATTTCTGGCGCAAAGATCTAAAGGATATATACGCCACAATTACTTAATTACAATCCTACTGTTGAGAGTGTAGTGAAGAGACCTATGCCTATTCACCATAATATTAATTGGTGATTGTATATATGTGTTATAATTTTACAATTATTTCGTTCATTCATTATTTTAAACTACTTACTGACAAAACCTATGGACTTTGTGGCTTGGTAAAGCCAATTATGGACTCTGCTTAAAATTTGTTAGTAAAAAATTTTTAAAAACATGTGTTATATTATATATATATATGAAGTCTTGCAAAGGCATGAACTTTGGGCCTGGTACAGCAGGCTATGAACTCCGCTAATAATTTTTATATTATTCTTATCATGCTTATTATCATTATTATATTATAAATATTTGTGTGTCAACTGCCTCTCACAGTAAGATTTATCCAATTTAACCGACGTGTGCTCAAGACTTCACCTGAAATTCTCTCAGTTACAAATTTAATCAGCATTTAGAAGAATTTTGCCATAAATTTCAACTATTTAACAATTTGAAAATTTCAACGATTTATGTCATTCATATTATTGCTACTCAAAGTACTATATTGCATTCTATGTTCAACTCATATTATTTAATTGTGAATTTTAACTAGTAAGATATTATGCACGCTCGTTCGCCTCATGCAACTTAACTGTTTTCAGGAAATCTTGACTCTCCTTTCCATGGCCGCAGAATCTTCGCCTTCGGAGGGCGCTTTCGCACCTTGATTTATTTACATACGCAGTTGGCTTAAGGTATATGCAAAACGAACTGGTTAAAATCCTAATTTGATTGTGTACCAGTATACCAGAGACTATTAGGATTAGGATTAGGAATACGTATTACTTTTCGCATCGCCTGCTGCTGTTTGGAGGAACAATGTCTCTCGTTGCGGCTTCCTTCTCTACTGTTTATAAAAAACTGTTTAAAAAAAAACGTATATAAAAATTTTGGGAAGCAGATTGCCCCCATTATGTTGTGCTGCTTCATATGAATTTTGAACAGAGTATTCGTCAAGTAATATATTGTGCTTATCCAAGGATGTCATTGTTCTTCTAAGAGTTTACGAATTGTGCGTTACATATATTACCATTTCGGCCATGACAAAAAAGTGAAACGTACCATGACTGCGAACGTCTAAATTACATCATCTCGCACACACAACCACACATATATATAAGAATGAAATAAAATGTATAGATTGTACATCAATGCACATGAATTTTTTTTTATTTATTTATTTGTTCAAAGTTAACTACAAATTTATTCTGTTTAAATTTATTTTATTAATTTGTTTAATTTCATTTTAAACTTCCTAAATGTCCAAAAGATTAAGGCTGTACATTCAGAAATGCGACATGCAACTAGTATGGGTTGATTGTGATTCTTGTGTTGCACCTTCCCCGATGTGACATTTTAAAGCTTATTTTATTTATTTATATTTCAGGTTAGATTTCCATGCTTTATCTCATGTTGTTTTTCAGCTAATTAGAAAGGTTGTCACGTTTAGTTGATACACATTCTACATAAATTATCTCATTCTTTTATTAAGTAATTAATTTCGCAGAATGTTGCTCGATATTTATAGCATTTGTTTATTTGAATATTCTTCAACTTTTTATTTCGTTCTGCATCTTTAATTAGCAGTAATTCCTTAACTCTCTCATTTAATTTGGATATTTTCCTTTTGTCTTAAAATTAGTAGCTTTACATAATAAATCACTGTGAACTGTGCCATTTCAAAATTAATCCAGGTCATACGATTCTTGCAGAACTTTCATAACGCAGATGCCTACATTATGCTTCAGGCGATAATCATTACAGATTTGGAAATCGAATCATATTAACCAATGAAATTATATTATTCTGTAGCAAACTATCTTCTGGCACTCTCTTTGTTACTTCCGTCCCATACGCTGCGTGCTTTCAACTGCTACATTTTTTTCTTCATATATTAAACATGTAATGATTCATCAAAGAACGAGAGCGCTAAGCTTCAATTTACAATTGATGCATGAAAAATGTGTCTGTACAAGAAAAACGTCGTTTTAGTCAGAAATAAGAGTGTTGAATTGGCCATGACTGTTACTAGAACTGTATACATGTACATGTTTTCAGCACGTATGTATATGCCCTACAAGAGTAGTACCTCAGACAAAAAGTATAATCATCTCAGCAAATTATTCCATTGAAAATTAGTCTTCATCAGGCACGAGTCCTCTCATGTGGATACAACTTATATCTTGTTGTAATATATCTGTAATACTGTTTCTCACGATTTCTGGTTACGGCGAACGGTTTGGAATAGTTTTTCCCAAAATATGGATCACGGAAATTTTGGTCGTTCACGAAAAATTTTAAAATACTCTTTTTCTGATTCCATAATTAAATATATTTGCATTTAAATAAAAATTCATATAAAATTACGCGTTAAACTGTTAAAAATAAAACTTTATTATAATTTATCCTCTCAAAAATCTCATTGTTCTCTTTATTTTTAGAAAACATGTACGTAATTTAAAGTTTTGCAAACATTGCCTTACTAGAAGAAGCTACTAAAATAAATCTTTCATACACGCTATTTTTAAAACAACTAAGCATAAAGTAATTAAATACCCGTTTAGTATTTAATTTAACTCTTCTGAAACTTTCACTTTTTAACTGCTCTTTTCTAAGCAGGTTTTCTGTTTTGGGCAGTCTTTCCGCAAAACATCTACTGGGAGACATGTAATTCATATTACAGAAGCACAATGTAGCACTTAAACGATAAATAAAAGGAGGAAAAGGTGAATTTACAGTAAGGGACGAATAAAAAAGGCTTTATTGACATAATTCCGTTGATACAAAAATTGTCGGGCCAAGAGGGAGACCAGCAAACGAAAGAGCTTTAGTAAGGAATATGTTCTCCTCCAACTGCTATGGTTACGTTGCACCGTCTATCGATACTCAACACCAGATTATCTAACAATTCTTACGGTAAAAGTTCCTATACTGCATTTTGTTTCAGTTGTCTGGTGTTCTCCAGCGGGTACGATCAGGCCGCCAGGCATCTTCCTTAAGTACATCACATATGCTCAAGATTTAAATCAGAGAAGCATATTGGTCAGTCCGTTGAGTGGATAATGCCTGGACTTGCACTTTCCATGAACTGCTCAATAGCATGAGTCTTGTTGGGCCGTGGATTGGGCATTTATTAAAAACAGTCGCGAACAACAGCACCCGGGAAAAGACACATGTAAGGAAGGATAACTTGATCACAGTAACAATCTTTTGTAAGGGAAATTCTGTCGAAAATGCGAAGCTCTCTCTATCCGTTCGTCGTAATTGCCTGGATATACAAGCACACCAGGACCATTCGAGTGGTCTCTTTTCATGATGTTAGTGGGAGGAAACGAGTCCTTTCCTCTCTCCATATCATCTAGTGCCTGAAATCATTTGTAAGAATGAAACGACTTTCATAGCTAAAGAGGACATGACTCCATTATTGAAGTGTCCAATCTTTGTGTGTGTCTTCTACACCTCTATAAATGGTGCCGCCGATGGGCTGCTGTCTACGGCATTTAGCATTTAGGACGGTGGGCGAATAGGCCACCATTATGAAGGTTGAATTCGTCCACCAATATGAAGTAGTCTGGCCGCAGTAAACCGGAACCGCAACTGCTGAGCAATGTTGTCTGATGCCTAGTTTTGATCTCTTTTCGGCTGAAGGGCGATATATCGATCATCAGTCACCGTTGTGTTCCTTAGCCAACCACCATCAATCATCCTTACAGCTGTACCTGCCGTCTAAAGGTTTTGTAAGCTTGTGAATCATTTTTATCAATTCCAAACCCTTAGCTGACAGACGTGCTTTCTTCTTCAAGCTTCCGATTCATTCTACCACGTGTAAAGCTGTCCTAATGTTTCCTTGTAGCCATTCTATACACACAGTCACACTTTCACTTGCAGAATAACGCTTGGAAATGCGCCTGCCTTACTTATGTTTCCTTGCACTGCGCGCGTTGACTTTTGCCTTGACATACTGAATGCCTCGTTTTGTACGCCTTGACGTACCGTGTGACATCATGGTGCTGATGCATCCCCTTTCTACTGAGCTGGCATTTCACTGTAGTAATCGCAAAACGCTCTTTTCAACAATTTCGTGGTTGTATATCAATGGTTCATGGTTGTGTATCAAAGAAGGAGTTTGTTGCTATTGCATACAAGTGTATTTTCCGCTGTGGATTTCTCTCTCCAGAATTGCCACTCAAACAGGAGAATGAAATTCCCTGACTTATCCAGGTTCTTCAGGTGTGTTTTAGGAAAATTCTAGCCTATCCGCGTAATGCACTTTGGCTGTGCTAAGAGTTAATTATGGTACCACTTGAAAACATAAAAAAGGTGCCAATTACATATGACTTTACATGTATATAATCTCCAAACCAATTACTATTTTAACTATAATAGTTGTTTTCTCCACTGAAGATTGAGGTTAGAATCTGTCTAATCTGGATTAACAAATGTCTTTTTTTGCAGACATTTTGCAGCTAAACTAAAGAAAGAAATCTATTTAATGATATTAAATAAATTCAGGTATTTTATATTTATTTAGCACCATACATAAGCAAAAATATGTGCATTAGATTTCGTGATAGAATGCTACTAGAATACTGCTAGAATTATCTTCAGGATTACGCCAGAGAATATTTACTGAAATATGAAATTATTATTTACTAATAATAAATAAACTTAGAGGCAAGAAACAACATTAAATGATATGAAGAACATTAAAATAATTAAAAAACTCACGATCACGATAATCAACGATTTTTTTGGCGAATGTAATTATAGTAAATGGTTAGCCTAGATGACTGATTATTATTTTTTTTATTTTAATGCAAAATGTCAAATAAGGCATTTATTAAAAAGGAAAACTAAAAAAAATGTTTAATAGAATTTGCGGTAAAATCCTGCTATATGCTACGGCCTTGTCACGATTTTGAAAATTGCCACCAATACCAAAATGACCCGTTTACTGCTCATCATAATATCGCCAAACCCCGTGTGTACCGTACATGGAGGTTAGAACAGAATACATGGAGTCTATTCTAACCTCAATGGTACCGTATACTATGATTAAATCGATTTTGTTTTATAAAAGAACACGTATTTGTTTTAATTCAACATGAACTGCACATGCGCATGCGAGTCTCTCGATTCTCGAGGTTACTAAACCGAAGTTGCTGGAAACTTGCTTTGCCTTTCTAAAGGACAATCTGGAGCTGCGAAAATTGGCTCTGTAACGGCATAAAATATAAATAATTAGTTTGAAAGTAACTCACAATATTTTAATAATTATAATACTTTAATAATTATAAATGTTTACTTTGCATATTATTTTATTATCGTTTTTGGCAACAGTTTTTATCTTTAGAATTCGATTTGTTTTATTAAAAATAGTAGATGAGATTTTTTTCCGACTACGGAGCAGGTAAATAAAAATTATATTTGATGTTGATATGGTAATCTTTTTATTTTATAGTAAGATTTTATTTGCATTGTATTACATGGTACTAACTGAAGATCCATAATAGGCGTACAATTTATAATTGTTATATTTGGTGACCCGGACGTAATCTGAACACGCAACCTTCTGAAATGTAGATGGGGCGTTATTGGATTGGGGCGTTATTATGCCAGTTGCCTGAATGATGCTCACGCGCGCCGGGAAAGTGATCGTTTCCAACTTCGGCGCAAAACTCGCGTTTTGGTGAGGGATCGCTGTATGAAATTTCCTGACTTTTCCAGATTTTGACTAAAATATATAAATTCACTGACTTTTGCCTGAATTTTTGGTCAAGTTTCGAATTCTCTGACGTTTTCCGGTTTTCCAGGTATAGTTACAGACCTGTCTCTCATGGTGAAATCTGAAACGTTTAGCTTTTTTTACGCCTTTGTAATGCTAAGTTTATCTATAGTTTATCTTTTTCAATCTTCGTTTCACATCATTCTGGCAAACGTGAGGTAGATGCATCCACATAAAGCAAAATTTAACGTTTAAAAAGTATTCATTTTACTCATCTTTAAATAGTTTTAAATTGAATCTCTATTCCTTGGAGATGGTATATAGAAAGTTTTCTGATTATAAATTGTTATGAGTCATTGGTTTATTACTTTGCAGCTTTAGCGCAAGTCATAGGCTTTTTAATTTACTTTTAATCATTTTTTGAATATACTTATATATAAACACAATAATTTGCTATAATATATTTATGTATAAGCAATATACAAAACATGGAATTAATCGAATGTCAGAATCAATAAAAAAGGTGTTTTCTCTACGAGAATATTTCGCTCCTAAAATGAAATAAATTTCGTCATTTTCGGCTGGGTTTATTTTAATTTATTCACTATACTAAAAGAGTGGGGTCTCATAATATTTTCCGAGAACACTGATTTTAAATATTCATATGAGAAAGGAAGCATAAACGAAATTTTTTCTAGTATGCTAATTTCTTATGCGCCTCGAAAGTCAATATAAAAAATATCAAAAGCAGATAAAAGTTTCAGTAAGTATAACAATAATATATTCCAATACATACACCAACAAATAGTTTTAGGAAAGTTTTGCACTTGCGATTTCTAAGGTTGGTGGAGGATTCCATTTTAAAATGAAGAAAAGTTGGAGAAAAAAGAGGAAAAGTTATTAAAATATAAAAATCAATAAAAATTGAATAAAATCCTAAAAAGCAACAACAGAAATATGGATATGTGTGGAATTTCTAATATCCATACTTAAAGAAAACTTTGGAAATAGTTTATTCCTTGTGCGTGTTTGAAAATACCGAAGATTTCTTCAGGAAAATTTTTACCGATACCTAGCTTTCGCAACATATAAGACTTAAGGTATATAGTGGGTAAACTAATGTGGAATTATAACAATTAAAAGAACCACCATAATATTAGTTAAAATATCAGCTTCGATATCAAATTTCAGATAATATTCATAAGCTTAAAACTGGGGAAAAAAGATAATGTTAGAAAGACAAAAATATTTCCTTTTTTGTCTAATTTTAAAGTTTTGAAGGAGTTAATGTTAATTTTGTGATTTGAATCTTTATTATAAATTCTTCTTCACAGAGTCCTTGCCAGAATGAAAATTTTCTTCATTTTAAGCCAGAATGCAAATTAGTTATTATTAAGTATTTAAGCCGAGATTTGAATGCTTCAGAGGTCGAGCTTTTGTTAGTTTTGCTTGAAGTTTAAGTCATATTGGCAGCATTGCCGGAAAATATTCCAGCTTTAGCCATTTTGCAATCCAGCGTGAAAAGCATGGCGTTCATTATTTGAGCCATCCTAAGTACAGTAGTTTGTGTAGTCTTCGTTTTTAAAATGGAATTTCAATTTATGTTATTTTAAATACTCGCAAGTTATTGTTAGCAAGAACAAGTGGTGCCTTCTGTTAGATTTTAGTGAATTAATAAAAACGTTATTTTAACCTTGATAAGACTTTACCATCTTAATTCTAACTGAAGCACTAACTCGCCTGTCAGACTAGCATAGTTTGAAAAGCAAATATTTAAGCTTCTACACTCTACAATTTAAGCCTACAATTAAAAACTCAACAATTAAATATCGGGTTATCTTTTTTTTTGTCTCAGCAAATAATACGAAATAAAGAAACCCCAGAAAAGAATTGATATCTGAGAGCAACCCAATCTATACAGTGAAAATCGTTTAACACGAAAGTGAGGGCACAGAAATATTTTTTCGTGTTAAAGGATATTGCAAAAAAAAAGTTTATTGGTGTGCATTTTATGTACATAGTTATGTATATATGCATGTATTTAATACAAATCAATGAAACAAAAACAACCGCAAGAACTTGATGAAATTGAATATAAAAAATTTCAAGTTTTTTTAAAAATAAAACATTTATTGAGATTTTGAAAATAATCTATTTTGCTTTGCATTGTCCTTTTCTAGCATCGAATTGCCAACAAATTATTCAATGTCGTCCATTTTGTTATTCATTTCATCATTGGAACTCGCGTCTAAAATAACTGCGCATACTTTTCATGATGTTCCTCATTCGGATGACGTGGGAACAGGATCTGCATTATTCATTTCATTTTCGTCATCGGAATCTGCATCAATGATACTTTTTCAGCTTTGAACAAACTCCAAAATGTCTTTGTCTGCCATAATTGGGGGCTGTACAAACAAATCCTCATCTACTGCAACGAATTCTTCCGATGATACAGTAGGACAGTCCAATAATACAAAACCTTTCTCAAACACTTCATTAACTATCGGCTCAGTTTCAATATCCTCCTTTTCCAGTACTTTTGGTGCCAAAGAATATGATATTTTTGAGAATCCTGCATAACGAAAACGTCCTTGGAGTCATTGAATCCCATGCAGAGTGCAACGTATGAAGAGCACCTAATAAATTGTTTAAAAATCATCATTTGCTTCAACATCTTTTATCGAACCCATCTTTCGCTTCATATTCTTCATGTATTGAAGGCAACATAGACTGAAGCCAATTTGCCGTCATGGTGGGTAAAACTTGATTAGCTTCACCGCAAACATTTTTAGAACTATGCCATTTCATTTCTTGAAGCGTTCCAATCACCTTGGATTTGCAGAAAGTGTAATACCCATTTTTGAGCAAGTTCTTTGCTTCTTTCTAGCATTAAAGATCCTGATATGAGAGCATTTTGAGATCTTGCTTGTTTAAACCAAACAAGTAAAGCCGTCTTTAAATCCTCGTGCTTGTCCGCTCTCATCCGTTTTTGCTCTGGTTCAAACTTACTCCATTCAAACATTCCCGTAATTTGCTCTCTTTTTTTTAATTATTGTTGAAAAATCTTTACATATTTCCTTTTCGTCTTCAGTTTCTGACCAACAGCCTTAAGTAGCTCCATCTTCATTTTAAGCAAAATAAGATTTTGATTTTCCCCTCAGCTCTTTGCCATTGTGCGCGTAAAAAGATTCTTCTAAAATATAATAATAATAATAATAATAACAGTAAAAAAACACGAACCAAACTCGTTGATTTTTACTCACACTGTGATGTACTCATCACCGAATTCCAAAGCCAACTGATGAGAGATGAGTGAGTTTTTGTGAAGCGTTTATAGGGGTGGAGGGTGAAAGTAGCTTAAACAAAATTGGCTTTCATCACAGTCTATACCGAGGGTATTTCAAAACCAAGTTAGCCTCTTTTCTATGAAACATGTGAAACCAGCTTTCTTTCATTTCATACCCCTCTTAAATTTTGTCTGCGAGGCTGGGGTTATCTGTATTTTGTTCATTCTCAGGAGGTAAATCTTTTCGTCTTAAGTGATTTTCGTGTCGTGTAATGAGAAACAAAATACATGAAAATACATAGTAGTTTGTTGGGACCGTTGTATTATTTCGTGTTAACCGATATTTCATCTTACGCGTTTTCGCGTTAAACGTATTTCACTGTATATATAAAGAAGAAAGTCTGTGTGTTTGTTTGTTCGCTAATGACTCAGTCACTACCATAGCAATCGTCACCAAACTTTCTGCAATTCTTTTCTGGGTCCTGGAAAAGGTCGACGTTCATTTTTTTCCAAACAAATGTAGCTAAAATCAGAGATAGGAATTAAAAATTCAGGAAAACTATAATTTTCGCAGTCATTTTTCCGAGTGCCAACAGTCTCGCAAGCTTGAAATCAAAATTTGCTTTATTTCGTAAGTTGTTGCCACGTTTCCTCATTTTTCTTAGAATCTGTTAATAAAAAATTTCTAAGTTTTACAGTAAAATAAAAATAGCATTTCCAAGCATTAAATACATTATTCTCGATTCCAAAAATTCCTGGGAAGACATTTTGACTATTCCCATCTTCGTCCGACTTTAATCAGCCGAAATATTAATTAAAAATCTGAAAGGTCTAATTTTCGTACTCAATTCTTCTGAGTGGCAATAGTCTCGCGCGTTGAAGATAAAAATGCAATTTCGAAAAGTTTTGCTACTGCTCGCTTTCAAATCGTAGAGCTTGTTAATCAAAAATTTGTAAGTTTTGGAAAATCTATACATATAAAGAAGAATATCTGTTTGTGTGCTTTTTTTTTTGTTCGCGTTATTGATTTCTGATCAATTATGATCACCTATCTGCCACATTTAATCGACTAAAATTGAATAAAGGTGAAATATTGATGGAAGTTGAGTTTTACGACCATTTGATTAGAAAGACGAAAATCATTAAAAACTGCGATCCATTGTTGCTGATATGATGAGAGAGCATTAGCTTATTTTTCCATGGAAATTTTTTATGTTGGTTCCATATCGCATCAGACTGAAAAATATATGACTATGAATCTTATTTTTTGCATCATTATTAGAGAACGATTACAGCAGTAACGTTCTCTCTGTTGTTAGATTCATTACTCTCAATGTAACTTAACCGGCATCCGTTACTTAGTGAATAAGTGTGTGAAGGAATAAAAGAAAGTGAACAAATAAAGAAGTAAGTGAACAAATAAAGGAAAGCAACAACAAAAATTAATTGCTCGAGAAAGAGTGGATGAATATTATATATTTCAGCACACAGCCGTCTTAACAACATTATAGGCAGTACGGTAAACGCTCACAACAAATTAAAATGTGAATGACATATAATATTAAACATACATTTAATACCATGGAATCCTATGCTTGTGGTGGCCCAGGGCAAGGGACGTTCCTGTGACAACCGCTTGGAAGGTCATGCTTTAAGGAGATACTGTTTCAGTGCACTAGCAATTAAGTTATATAACAGTAAACAATTAAATAAAGTAAGTCATAACTGATGATGAAGTAGAGTAGCAATTAAAGATTACGTAGGAAAAATTTGATTAATTTTACCTGACCTATTTTTAAGTAACATTTTGACTATTCAATGACTACAGTATAAAGTCAGTCTTATAGTCAAAGCTGATCATTTTACTGCGTATTCTATCCAATATGTATTTACACGACCTCCCTAAAAGATTGATATTTAAACTTAATGACAGTGCGACAGTATAAAACCTGCAAAAGACCACAAAAATCTATTTCGTGTCCCCAGTCAGAGTCGGCCTCTAATTATTTATCATCAATTCAGAGTATTAGGATTTTAATCCACATTGTGATTATAAATTTTTACCACATTATAAATTTTTGTGACACCATCATATTTTGAGTACTACTGCCCGAAGTTGTATATATCAGACTTAAGGTTTTAAACACAGCAACCGCATTTCCTGGTAGTAGAAATAGGAAATAGGGGTACTATATAATTTATTTTATTTAAAAAATCCAATTTATTTTGCATTTTTATTATCTTATCAATATGATCTTGGACTTGATTCTTGATGAAGTGCTTCATTAGCTTCTCAAGATCGGAACACGTTTTTTCTTTTTAGTCCAAAGGGATTTAGTCCCGAAGGACTATTACTTTCGTTTTGCGATTTTGCGTCGATTCACTCTGAATGCCCGTTTCACTTTTCAAATTGTTGCCACTAAATGTTATCGCTCTGCATTAAATTTTAAAAAATGAAAAATCTGCATAAATGTATGCATGTTTCTCGCATTGTGATAAAACCTAGAGCTATCGAATTTTGAATGACGTAATCCTACTGCGAATATGGGCATCTGAAAGCCCTAATTTTGAATTTGAAATTTGCTTTATTATCGATTTTATGTTTTGTAACATTTCAACGAATTTCTGATTAACAAACTAAATGATTTCATAGCGAGCAATGGCAACACTGTATGGAAAAAAAAACATTTTTATATCCAGCGCACGAGACTTATGGAAATTCTAAAGATATGTTCATTTTAAAATGATTTTGTGATATTGATTTTGAACTGAATTTTATGGTTTGAGTACGTAGTACATGATATTTAATAAAAAAAGGTAGCACACGAAACGTTAAAAAAACGCGCCTTTGGACGTAATTTAAAATCTGAAATCTTTCAGATTTTTAAAATTTATATTTTTTTATTTTCTTATTTACTTTTTTTGATTAATTGGACTAAATGAATGACTTAAATAATCAGCATGTTTGTCGACGTTTGTTATTTATCATGGGTATTCGTCAGTATATATCTGTGTCGACAGCTAAAGTTTTAGCTATGTAATCAGACCAAATTATTGGCACTATTTGTTTCTCTCTGCGTCACATATAAGATACGCTTTCAGTATAAAAATCTTGAGACTCAAGTAATGAGTCGCTAACGAGATATATATTTTATAATACCTTAAAATTGAATTGTATTTTAGTTGTTAATTATCGTAAAACGATATCGGTTAAATAACTTAAATAAATTTTTTAAACCAACAAACCATATAAGCCAACGTCCTCAGCCTGGGCCATCAAATGTTGCTTTTGTTGTTTTTCCAAGATTTCCAAAAAGGAGAATTCAAAGTAACTGTATATATCATATTACAGCAAAAACACTCATAATTTAATATTTACACACAGAAATCAGGCTTTGTCCTTCCAAGACCAACATTTCATGCAGTTTGACCTGTTATTCTACCAATGGAATTATCACTCTAGTCTTAACAACAGAAAAGGGATTCCCATCGCCATGACTGTGGTGTTTCTCCCCATCCTTTGGCTGGACATCTAGCCCTGATGGGTTCATTAACACTGAAAATGGAATATTTTGAACTGTACAACTGTGCTAAAAATTATAATCAGTTTGCTTTGGCATGTCTATGTCAGAAAGGGGTTTCATCGCTAACTCAAAAAAAGTATTGAAATTGGCTTAATGCATGTGCATCTCAGACTTAAGCTTACCAGAAAATACTTAAGCACAGAACAACTGTGAAAGAATCAGCATGCTTGTCCTTTTCATTAATGTAAGTACTTACATGTATTTAATTAGGTAAAGATTATTCACACTCTAATAACCTTGAATTATCAAAGCAACGAAATGAATTTATTTGTATTAACTACTTAATATCGATAATCGATATAAATTTAAATAGCGATATAATTTTCGATATAAATCGATATAAATTTAACTTGTATTTTAAAACTATAAGTATATATATCCTATATAGAGTATATATATATACATGTAAGATATAAGAAAATATGATAGCTGCTTTAAAAACTAATTGGCGATCTTAAAATTAACGTTGTATATTTGGTGATCTCCCCTTTAATTCGTCTGTTCTTCCGAATTTGAGATCTTTGGACCTTACGTAACGCTGCTTGAAAAGTGAAAACCAAAACTAATATTAACCAATCATAGCTGTCTCTAGAATCGACCTACTCGGGTACAAATACTCTGGCGAGCTAATTACGTAATTCCCTTCTGCTAACTTTCACCTTGCAAGAACTCTTCGCTTTACTTCGCCGTCTAAAGTGCCTGCGTCTTTATTCTAAGAATCAATGTAAATAGTAAGCTATCACCTTTTCTTATGATTGAATCAAAGAAATGTATCGGATTTCATTATGATTGGATAAACATCTATGGAGATGATTTTATATGTGTGGAAATAAAGACTGGAAATCCTTCATGTTTTGTAATCTTCATCTGTAAGTCTTCACGCTCAGCTAGTGCGACTGCAAGCTAATTCTTTCATCTATCCTCATCGAAATCATCACATATATATCCTAAAAATTGCTTTGGAAATAAGGTGGTTGGTCAAAATAAGAAACGCTAATTAAGCAATAAATTTTTGGATCCGTCTGATATGTGATACCTTAGCTATCTACTAAATTCACCCAATACCAGATCTTACTCTAATCCGTATATCCTAACACTGCATCCGACTATATTCATCTCCATGGACAAACAATGTTAACTAAGATAGCTGAACAATATCTTTGCGATGGAGGAATTCCCGATAGCTGTCTAGCTTAATTAGTAATACATCGCATAAGATAAGTGAAGCGGAAATATAGCCTTCAGTAAGAAAAGTCTCGACAGAAACTGAAAGTGAAGGTAACATGATTGGGGTCAAATAAATTTGAGAAATCGCCTTGAATAATTTTTATTTTTCTTTCAAAATAAATCTGATATATTTATAGAATATTTTAAAAAATAATTGCCTATATGGGTTTTATCAAAAATACATTTTTCAAGACATTTTACGCACAATAAATATTCGAAATTAAGAAATTATTTTAGAGCTTCAAATTTTTTATTGTTACGGTGCACATGAATTTAAATATTAAATATTGTTCCAACAAGATCACGTGTGCACTCACTTTAGATAACACTAATTAACACAGACATTAATTAGACATGATAATTTTTAAAAATTTCAAAAATATCTTGAAATTTTCCATGGTTCATTTATATAAGAAATTGAATACTACAAATCTCATGAATTTCGCGAAGTCTGTCAGGCGTTTCTAAAAATAGATTTCCATGTTCTAGACGACTCTATTTTACAGCGCTTTTTTTTTCATTTAGAGTGTTTTAGAAAGTTTCTCAGATAATGTTTGATTCTTACGTAAAAGAAAACTGTTTCATGGATTTAACACAATCAGTTATTTAATTTTATATAATTAAATATGCAATTTTACAATTTAAAAAATTGCTGGAATGTCATATATTTTTATTTAAGAATAAATAATTTTGCAAAATATAACAAATGTTATCTCCCTTCTAAAATTAATATTACATCATTTAACAGCTACTACTTAAGTCTCAGATGCGTTTATAATTCTACAACAGAGGATAGTTATGGCCTTTATATAACCAGGAAACTATAATTTTCTGGAAAATGCTCTGGAATTCAAGAACAGCTAATGGGATGGCTTTAAGACAAACAACTAAAAGTATTGTGCCTAAAGCTCTACTCCTAAGTGAGATCAATAACTGCAAAGTTTCCAAACTAGATCTAAAAGTTGCAATAATCGCAAGAAAAAGTGAAAGGTACAGATATTTTATCTTAGGTCGAAATATTTTTCTAACTTGTCTTTCAGCAATGTTGGAAGCAAGATTCGCTATTGCACCAAATCTGAAATGAAGCGATTGATCATTTCTTTTCTAAGCTGTGTGAAAAAAACCGAACTGAAAAGGCGTTTTCCTTTAGCTGGGTATGTGAATTGAAGTGCACTATTGTTGGGTTCGATCCTTTTTTATTACACCTTATTTATTTATTACTTCCTTTTTTTTATTAACTAAATGTTATTTAATCACTACAGAATATCTCAGTGATTTGTTTAATTCGACAGCTGTTATGCATTGAGTAGAGTCGAGAGAGTCTCTTTCGAATAGTTTGGTTGTACATAGAATATGTTTTCCTGGTGCCCGACGTGGATAAAAAGTACTATCACACTGGGTTTGAATAGAATAAATACTGTGAAAGTAATTCCGGCTGTCAACGAATTATTCTCGATTCGTCGAATTATTCTGAACAAAATTATGAAAAGACTTTATGGAAATCTGAGCAAGACAGACATAATTATTACAAACTGTTCTCTAAAATTAAAGACGTGTCGGAAGCAAAATAGCCGGTAAAGTGTTCAACCGCAAAGAGACAATTTAAACCCCTCAAAACTGAGCTAAAGGGATTTAGTCAGGAAGCTAAGGAATTTCTCTCTTTAGGGGCATAGATGGATCAAACACGTCATTGATATAATGATGCAAACTCGTTCGAATAAGATCTGTTCCCATATTTATTGCGGGCTGTGATACCAAATCAAAAGCTGGAACAGTAATAAAGAGTTCTCTAACTACTGCAGCAGATTACCCGAATGCAGACGAGGAATTACAAGAACGTTTTGGTATAGCTCTACTCACCTGAGAATGCTACTTGAGCACATTGTCTAATCAAGCTTCTTACTTTATATGACGCATCGGAAACATTGTTAGGAGCACTGGAATCTCTGGGAAAGGCTCGAGAAAATATAGTAACTTCTTGGCAGCTCTTGTCGAATCGTGCCTACCTGAATGTCTCCTTATTGCGTAAGAAAGGAACAGAAATAGTGCTAATCCATCGAAAACGGTAGATAGATCATTGAGCATCTTAACGAACTTTCTTAACAAGAAGTGTAAAGGGATGAGATGGTTTTACTGGCTCGTACTGGTTCAGGAGCTGACTCAAAGGTTAAGGGAAAAAGAGCTTTTAACGAAATGGTCTGCTGGAATAACGTCAACTGCAGCTCTGGTTAGCGTGACGAACCAAGGGAATCGAGGTAGACAAAATAAAATTGTTTATTCTGTGATTGAGTCAAAAATGTTTTATGTTAACATGTGAGAATGTTCTGTGATTGAGTCAAGAGTCATTTGAGTCAAGAATGTTTTATGGATAACAACATGAATCTTGAAGATAAGAAAAAGATTTTGATCAAAAGAGGCGCCTGCTTTTATTGTAAACAAAGGGGCCACACATTTAGAAATTGTAAATCTAAAAATTAGTGTATCCAGTTTAAAAGAAATCGTTCCATTCTTACGTGCTCTGATAGAGAGTTAAATGGCAAGGAAATCAAAACGGAAAGTGTTACAACCTCCGCAGTATAGTATGGAGTGTTTCCAATTTAAACTTGAGGCACCTGCGTATAGCCAGAAATTTTGATGACTCTAACTTCTTTGACTTATTACTATGTAGTTTCCGCTTAGTGCTTCGTGTATTGAATCTGAGTGCGTGTTAAAATGATTAATAAATGATGTGTGTAAACTTTTAGTAGCTTTTTGGATTTAAGAAAACAGCCTTCCCAGGGTCAACATCTATGTACAAGCAAGGAGACAAGGTAAGAATATAAGATTATTGCACTTGTTCCATCTGTTTAATTAGAAATTCGATTGCTCGTGAAATCCTGGCGCCCGAACAGGGACGCTGGTTTTTAGCAAATGGATGTTTTTTAATGAAGAGAAATAGATAATAATGGATACATTATTAAAAGTGAGAACACCACTCAGAACAAATTTTACCAAAGCTGTGAATAAGCTAAATGAAGCTCTAAAAGGTAAACCGATAGATTCAGAAGAAACTGATGTAGCGTTTTCGCTGTTAAGCGATAAGTTTGCAAAATTAGAAGCTATTCATCGAGATATTTATGCCTTTTATCAAAAGATCCAAACAAGAATCAAAATATGTTTGATCAAGTATATGAAAGGATAAATTCTTATTCTGACACATACATATCTTTGAAAACAAAAGTGGGAACGATTTCGAAATGACCTGTGCAATAACGTATTTAGTAATGATTCTTCTGTTGAAGTGATAAATAAAAGAAGTGTTAAATTACCTAAAATCGAGTTACAAAAGTATGATGGTTCAATTAAAGGGTGACTTGGGTTTCGGCTTTTGTTTAATGAAATTCATGAAGACCCATGTTTATCGAATGAAGACAAGTTTATATATCTCATTCAAAGTACAACAGAAAAGTTCGGCGCTCGTGACCTTGTGAAAAGTTTTCCACCTACGTCAAATAATTATCCGTTGGTGATTGGATGTATGAAGTCGCGTTTTGGTAAAGACGAATTACTAATTGAAGTGCATGTGCGCGAATTTTTTACTTTAGTTTTGAGCCATAATAAATGTAATTTAGCGAAACTTTATGATAAGATCAAAGCATATTTAAGAGCCTTAGGTACCTTAGTTGTTACATCCGATGAATATGTAGCTTTGCTCTATCCTCTAGTCGAAAGTTGTTTATCAGAGGATGTATTTAAAATATGGGAACGGCATATCAGTTATCTTTTAGTTAATGAAAAGCGAAAAGAGGAAGTAAATAAATTAGCTGTTCTAATGGAATTTTTGAAATCAGAAGTGGAAGGTGAACAAAGACTTGCGATTGCTAGAATTTCGTTCGATAATGAAAGAGATCTCAAAAGATCATCTAAGCAGAATCTTAACGAAAATAAATGCGATTTTCCGACCGCTGCTAGTCTTAAGTACGAATAGTTATAACGAAAAGAAGTGTATTTTTTGTGAGAAAAAACACGATTCTCAAGATTGCAATAAAGCGAAAAAACGAGTCTGGAGGAAGAAAGGGATATAGCTAAGAGGGCTAGTTGTTGCTTTTCCTGCATTAAAAGGGGACAATAGTAGAATAAAATGTTTTATTTGCAGTAAATTTCATTGTACTGTTATGTGTCCAAATCCTTCATCTGAATCGAAAGCACATGTTCAAAAATCGGTTGAAAACCCGAACTGTACCCAGCTCAAGAATCAGGCCCTTACAAGTCAGTCTAACTCAGCAGGGGTGCTATTTCAAACATTGCAAGTTAATCTTAGGGGTAAAAAAGGTACACACATCGTAAGAGCGCTTTATGATACAGGAAGTCAACATTCTTATATTAGTGCGAAAGCAGTGAAGCTACTGAACTATGAGTGTTTAGAAGAGATACTACTAGTTCACAGTATATCTGGTGGTCAATGTCCTCAACAGAAGCATCGATGTTTTAGAATGTATTTGACTAGTTTAGATGAGAATTATAGTTGTAATTCTGAAGTATTAGAACAAGAAAAGATTTGCGGTAACGTAATGAAAACTCCGCAAGGACCACGGATGACAGATCTTCGCAAGAGGAAAATTACTTTGACTGATAGTATCAGTAACGCCTTATGGGAAACTGATTTTTAGATTTATTTACTTATCGGAGCGGATGTGGCTGGTAAACTTCTAAATGAAAAAGTACAAGTTTTCGCTGATGGACCTGTTGCAGTTGGTACTCATTTAGGCTGGACACTCATGGGAAAGATTCCACGGGTATCCAAAGTATCTGAACCTTATTTGTCTATCATATCTCTACTCACCAACGATTTTAACCTTCCAGACATGTGGAGTTTAGAGCGTATAAGTGTTGCAGGTCTAGTTGAAAGCCAAACTTCTGAGGAATTGCAACAAGCTGCACTTGCACATTTTCAGCGTAGTCTAAAAATTAATGATGAAGGAAGGTACGAAGTAGCGTTACCTTGGCTCAAATTACATCACAGACTTCCTGAGGGTAAAGACGTAGCCCAAAAGAAGATTGCGCATTACAATTAAGAGACTGAAAACAGCTAACATCTTAGAAGCCTATCAAGAGGTCTTAAAAACGTGGTTAGAGGATGGAATAATTGAAGAACTGAAAGAAGATAAAGTAATGACTCCTGGCCACTTTTTGTATCATCGAGCGGTATTTAAGAATTCAGCAACAACGAAATTTAGGCCTGTGTTTGATGCATCTGCACATATTACAAACTCGGTATCTCTGAATGAATGTTTGGCGGAAGGTCCGAATCTCATGGAACTCATTCCAACGATATTAACTCGTTCTGCATGAACGAATTTGCTGTTACAGCGGATATAAAACAAGCCTTCTTGCAAATTAGTACCTCTAAAATTGGTAGAAACTGTCTTAAATTTTTCTGGATGGAAGACGGTGATCCAAATAAGTTGAAAATCTGCAGACACTGTCGTTTCGTTTTTGGACTTTGGGGACTTTTTTGTCCTTTTCGTCCAGTCCCTTTTTGTTGAGTGCCACGTTAAAATACCATTTAGAAAATGCTCCTCCTCAGTTTAAAGACACATATTTGATCTTACTAGATTCCTTCTATATCTATAATTGTCTTGCTAGTTTTGACAGTGTTAAAGAGTCAGAACTATTCGTTTAACAGTCGAGAGAATTGTTACTCTCGGGTAAATTTGAGTTAAGAGGCTGGCGAGACAATTACGCCATGCTAGAGACTAAGAAGTTTCCAAATGAGAATGCTAATGGATTCGAGAATCTAAACGAAGAAAATTCAGTATCGTTTTTAAGATTAAAGTGGGATCTGACATCTGATACATTGTTTTGTAACTCCACTTACCATCAAACTGCAGATCTTCTCGTTATAAAAAGGAAGATTTTAGCCACAGCGCAGCACATATATGATCCTTTGGGAAGTGTATGCTCATTTACACTGTTGCCAAAATTGCTACTACAAGAATGTTGGAAACAGAAAATAGCATGGAAGGCAGAATTACCTGAAGCTATCACGAAGAAATTTTTAAACTGGCAAAATCAAATAACACATCTGAAAAACATCTTTATTCCTAGATGGATGACGAAAAGAACTTCTCCGGAGAAGCAGTGTAGTTTACACGTGTTTGTTGATGCCAGTAAGAATGCTTATGTAGCTTGCATTTTTATCCAAATAGAAACCGAAGAGTCCTTGTCTTGCGAATTCGTTAGAGCTTAAAATAGGATAAGTCAGGTAAAGACAACCACAATTCCAAGACTGAAACTCCTAGCATGTTTGATTGCTGCTTGTTTAACAGCTAACGTGAAGACATTTAAAAAGCCAAAGATATTTCATCTAGAGGGAGTTCTGTTAGATACCTTATTGAGGCAAGATGGTTACAAGGGCCAAAATGGTTAAAATCTTCAGCAGAGGAATGACCAAAATCTCAAATGGTAGTTGACGAAGAAAGTTTAAATCAAGAGAAAAGGAAGACGACCGTGATCAACACTAAAAAGAAGATACCTTGGTACTACAATAGGTTTTTTTCCTACTTGAAGATAGTTAGAATGTTTGCCTGAATGAAACGTTTCAAAGCAAATGATAAGAAGCCTAAGTTAGAACGGTTCTATAAAAAATTGACTATCAAGGAAATAGAATAAGCTGAACTGATATTATTGAAAAGCATACAGCAGGAAGTGTTTGGCTCAATAACTAATCCTGTTTTGAAATATCTACATTCTCAACTTGATGAAGATGGTTTAATACGTGTTACTACACGTCTCATACAACGAGGTGACACTAAGAGTTTCAAACGGCCAATAATATTGCCTAGAAAACATCCAGTTCTTCATTTGCTTATCTTGGTACATCACAAAAGATTAAGCCATGCTGGAGTATATACGTTAATGGCTCAACTGAGAGAAAACTTCTGGATATTAAGATGCAGGAAAAGTTATAAGGTATTTCTCCCGTCTTCTTCGCATGCCTTCGTGGTGTAGTGGTCTGCATGCTCGACGCGTAACCGAGAGGTCCGTGGTTCGATTCCCGGCGAAGGCGTTGCTTATTTTTCATGGCTGATGCTTCGTAATAACCTAATGTCTCTACACTGGCGCCCGAACTAAAAAGGTGGTGGATGATGATTCTCCACCACCGCGATTTGGCGATTGGGTCCCCAAAACCCCAGTCGCCCTTTAAAAAGGGGAGTATATAAGGTATTTCTCCCGTCTTCTTCGCATGCCTTCGTGGTGTAGTGGTCTGCATGCTCGACGCGTAACCGAGAGGTCCGTGGTTCGATTCCCGGCGAAGGCGTTGCTTATTTTTCATGGCTGATGCTTCGTAATAACCTAATGTCTCTACAAAGTGTTCGTGATGTTTTGAGATATTGCAAGAATTGTAGAAGTTTTGAAGTTTCCAACGCTGAAGTTATGCCTGTCCCTTTGTCAGAAAGTCGTGCAAGGAATGCAGTTGCGTTTGAAATAACAGAATTGATTTAAGAGTGCCATTCTACTTAAGAAATGGAGATAAAGCTCGGTTCGTCCTCTTCAAATGCGTTCTGATTCGAGCGGTGCACATAAATTTAGTACAATCACTGAGCACCGAAACCTTTTGTTTAGCATTTCGAAGATTCGTATCGAGAAGAGGAAGACCCTTGTATGTTTATTCTGATAACAAATATTGTGGGATCTAATAATATTTTCCGTCAGATAGAATGGCAAAAGGTACATGAATTAAGTGGATTCAGTGGATTTTCATCCCTTCTACCGCCGCCTGGTGGAACAGATGGTGGGAGCGACTAATTGGAATGACTAAAAGAATCTTAAGAAAAAATCTGGGACCAGCTCGACTATATTATGATGAACTGGCTACCATTTTGTGCGAAGCAGAATACATAGTCAATAGCCGTCCCTTAACTTCTCTGTCAGAGGATGTTGAAGACTTACAACCTTTAACCCCATCTTTATTTTTACAAGAAATACCTACTGGATCTCTACCTGAATTAAATGTTTTCGATTCGAGTCGCTTAATAAAACGTTTAGTTGGTATGATTTAAACTATTTAATTAGAATTTTAGAAAGAAGGTATTGATTTAAAATTTGTATCCAATAATTTAACGGTGAAAATATTACAAATGAAATGTTGAAAATTACTTTTAAATTTACACTTCAGCTCTAGGAGTACGAATTCGAAACTATTAAAAATGGCTAGAGATATTGTAGGACAATGTCTCGACTCATATTTCAACAAAAGAATAATTAGAGACCTTAACCTGAAAAACAAATGCAAACAGAAACTCATTCAGGATCTTTTTAGAAAAAATGAGTCTAAGCCCAATGTGCACAATGTACATAAAATCAAAACTGTTATTGTCTTTACCACCAGAATACAAAATCTATCAATCGTTCCAAGCGCTACTGATGTTGCATCAATCGTAGGATTAAAGGACAGGTATCTGATTTAAGTTTTAAAAATTCAGAAACTAATTTGCTTCCAGGAGCTGATGTACGCTATATATTAACTGGTTTGCCAATGAAACTGAATACTGCCACGATTCTAACCGAAATTTATCCTGGTTGCACTTTAGTTGGCAAAATATCATGTCTGATGAATTCTGAAATTGAGTCTGTGTTATATGAAAATGAAAATTTTCGTAATATTGGATCTCACGTTTTATCTTTGCTTTCTTTAAATTAAAGTACTATTTGTGAGCTATGGGATTTCGATGTCATTGGTATCAGAGTGCATGTGGAAATGTTATTAAGAAATTAACGTTTTTTCAGTGGATGGTTAATTGATTCCGTTGGGTAATTTTCAAACTAATTTCAGTATTCTTATTACTGGAAGATATGAAGTATCGTTACTATTCAGAAATGAAACCGCTTTGCAAGAGTAGCAAAGAATGGACTCTGAAAAGACATAAAAAATGTGCAAGCATGTAGCAAAGGAAAGATATCTAAATGTTTACGTTTCTGTATTTAAAAAATGGAAGAAGCTAGGAATTATTTGAAATCCTTTAAGATGAGGGAGTAAAAGAATTTGAACACTATTTTGAATTTGAATGAATTGGAATACTATGTTTTAAATAAAGAAATCTCTTTAAATCTTCTTTAAACTTCTGTTTTAGGCATGATCCGAAATCTGGATCGAAGTATGTCGAAATGCTTAGTATCTAGAACCGAATTTGAACGGAATCAAAAAAAGATAGCCGTTCCATCGTTGGTACAGAAAATTTTTGATCAGCTCGGAATTCTGGGTCCTGCAACTATATTGCCAGAGTTATTGGTGCAACATATCCGAAGAAACAAGCTAAACCAGGATAGTCTGACAGTATGGAAAAGTCATTTTCAGAATGGTTGTTAAAGTTGCTGATCTTGAATAATGTAGAAATTATATGGTATGTGGAAATAAAGAGGCATTTAAATTACACATAGTTGTAGATGCATGTAAAAATTCGTATGTTGCTTGCGCTTCTATATGAACACAATTTTCTCTTGTCGTTAAAATTCTTCGTCTTTTATGAGCCAAATCTGGAACTGAATCATTCAAGGATCTATAGATCCTGAAATTAGAATTAATGTCTTGTTGCATAGGATCTCATTTAACCAGTTCCATTAAATTAGTTCTTGATTTGCCAAAAACAGGAGTTACATTTTCTGCTATTCCATGTTAATCGTTTGATGGATTCCAGAACAAGATTAGTGGTGTGATTTTCACTCCAGTGGGATGAAATGGGATAAAAGTGATGCAACAGTTTACATCTCTAGAAAACTGCAGATATACCCCTCACGAAATAAATATTGTTGATGCTATTTCTCGAGGCCATTTTCCCGAAAGATTAGCTAAAATTCAGCGGTGGGAGTGTGAACCACTGAGATTTAAGTTCTCAGATACTGCCTCTTAGAAATTTTCAAGAACTGGCCACCTAATAAAACATTTTTTTAAAAAGTAAATAGATGAAGAAACATTAAAAGCTTCATTTTGTAAACTGCGTTTCATCAAACTGAGAACTCACTCAAATGCTTTAACTAGCCCTATTCAGAGATTCTTTTTTTTAAATCTCAAAATTTATATCTTATCTTTAACACATAAGAAATGAATTTTGAGATTCTTTTCTTACATGTTAAAGGCAATGATGCTGGCTGAAGTAAAACCGTTCCAGAACAGACTTCGAGTGCTTCTATGCTTTCTTTAGATGCCAAAACCACTCGATACGGAAGAATTGTTAAAGCGCCTCATTGCCGGGATCTGTTTTGTATTTTTCAAGATTTTTGAGCATTTTGTAATAGATGTAAATTTAAAAGATTAGAAATAAGTCTCACTATTCCACCGGATTTGAAGTGAAGCGATTGATAAACTATTTTCTAATTGTGTAAAAGAACTGAACTGAAGAGACATTTTCTTTCAAGTCAATACGCAGCAATGTTAAATTCGATTCCTTTTATTGTAGAGTTTCTTTTGTCATTAATTAACTGTTATTTAATCTTTAATAAATATTTAAGTGATTTATGCAAATAATTCGAAAGCTCTTAATATCCTTTAGATGCGTGACAATCCTATTAGAATAGTTTGATTTTACAAGCAATCCAAGAATCAGAGATTGTGCAGTTTTCAACTGATGAACTGTAAAACTTAATTGTATAAAATGCTTAAATTCACACAAATTAGTATTAATGAATCTTATGGAAGATTCGAGTCAAACAGAAAAATAAAATCTTGTTAAAGACGATACATTTCTACATTTTTGACGCGTTCTCTTAAATATTTATGGGGAAATTGATTCCTATAAAAGACCTTCAGAATACCAAGATACATGAAAAACCAAACTATCTTCTTTCCACATATTATATTATTCCACATATTCCACATATTATATAATTTAATGCAAAAAATGTAACCATATAGATAATAATGTCTTTTACTTACACATGACTTTTAATTCTACAACAATGACATTCTCTTTTCGTTTTCAAAAATGGGAATCTGAAAATGAAAATATTGTACATTTTTTAAATTTTTACATATTTCTTCATCATTTTAGATGTTTGAGTTACTTAGTAAATTTTTATTTATGAGTCACATAAAAATACGGTACCTGAGGTATTTATTTTCAAAGTGTTATTTACAGCTATTTGTAGTCCGAAATCTTTACAGTTAATGCATGAATGTTCTGCTTAAAAATTAATTAAATAAATAGTATGCTTGCTTTTCTTTGTGTCTGATATCTGTCTTCTGCTCAATTCTAGCTTAAAAGGCGAGCCATTCAACAAGAAGAATGATTAGTACATTCAAGCTATACTGATGATGATTCTGTTAGTGACACAAATATCACATAGTTGATCCCCTTTTCCCACATATACTAAAACGTTCCTTAGTACCGTAAGACTTGGATCACGAATAGCCAGGCATGGTTTCCTGCAAAACAATCATTGCAACTGAAATACTGTATCTTTCTATCCAAATTTAAGATTTTCATAATCTATAATTTCTTGCGAGTCTGAATCACGAGAATCATTTTGCATGTTCAAATAATGCATTGAACGCTACTTCTTCAACAAAGTCTTCCAAACTTTATCAGCCTCAAAACATCTTTCATGTCAACTGCATAAGTATTATACAAAAGATGGAAACATATATGAGCGGGTTTATAAATTAAGTCGTACTAAGGTATACATTCTCCTTTAAAATACTACGAACCCATGTCCTGTTTGGATGCGAAACCTTTTATTTGGTATACTATATTTGTTTGCAATACGACTTGAGTTCGACGAGTCATGACTAGCGCACTGCCCTTGTTTACCGTTTTTAAGACAAGGCTACGACTGTCCATGTGCATCAGTATGTCTTTTGCTACTATTCAATAAGACACTCGCTCTAGAAATTTTCAGTTGATTTTGTATTTTTCGCTTAATGATTTTGCAAAATCGTTACAATAAGTTTTAAGAAATGAGAAGATTCAGGCAACGAAAAAAATTATTGCCATCACCATGGATGTGAAGAAAGATTGTTGAAACAGAGGAAAATGCCGTGCTTATCCTGGACTTCGCTATTGCATAACTCATGTCAAGAACGACGGTATCTACGCCTGTGAAAAACAAGATACTATTAAATAGGCTGACGTTGCGTAAGGGATGAAATTGATTACTAAAGATCAGAGACACTAGAATATGTTGAGAGATTGGTTTTGACTTCATTATTTGTAATTTTTATACTGTAAAACAGATTTTGAAATAGATTTCTTTTGCAATTAGAGTAAATCCCCCCAACATGAACTTGTTTAAGGCGAAAACTCGGTTAACACGATTCCTTCTCGGCAGCAATGTACATGACCTTATAAGAAGTTTTATC
Organism: Stegodyphus mimosarum; assembly: GCA_000611955.2. Lineage (NCBI taxonomy): Eukaryota > Metazoa > Arthropoda > Arachnida > Araneae > Eresidae > Stegodyphus > Stegodyphus mimosarum. Next base: position 316,879 of record KK112898.1, read on the forward strand.
GGTTAAAGCGAATTTCAGTTAGTACGTATTACGAAATGTTTTTTAATTATATTCGTTATATTTTTTTAACTTTCAAAGTTTTTTCTATTTTTTACTCTTTTTTATCTTCTAAGGCTGTGTTCAGAAATGTTTCGTGCCGTAAGAACCTTACAAAATACACCGTATTCGTTAAAACAGAGCAAGCACGAGTAAGACTGCTAGACAGTCGCTATAATAGTGTCAACAATGAACTGCAGATGCACCAACAATGATCAAGAAATGTAATTCTGTGTTCAGATGCGCTCTTTTATTCCTTTAAAAATTAACTCGTAATCCTGATATTGAATCTTGAATAATTCAAAATTAATCAAGTAAAATTCGTGCTACTGAAATGGAGACGTAAACGTCAACCTGAGGTGCTTAATGCAGTAAAAGGTGTCATCGCATCCTGGTAATTCATGCCATCACAACACATAGAGAACTGTTTTAGAAGAGCCTGGAAACAAAGATATTAACTCTGTTGACTAGAGAGACGATGACAACGACAGCATTTAACTTGACGAATGGAATATTCTACCTGATGTTGTGAACTCTGGTGTTAGTTGTGAGAAGTTTGTTAGTGCAAATGATGATATTTTCGAGCATGCTCTAGTGGAACCTGATGTAGGGATGCTCTAGTGGAAAAGTAGGGATGACTGCAAGAAATGTTATCAGAAGAATGTTAGGAGAACAAAATCTGACTTAAAAGAACATATAAAATAAGTGATGTGACTGATGGGTATACGAACTCATGTGCCATATTTTGCACATGAACTTTTGTACATTTGCCACATACTACAGTAAACCTTCTAAATACGCACTCGATTAAGGTAAACACTCGGTTAACATGAACAAAATTTGGGTCTCGGCAGCGGTATACATGATCTTATAGGAAGTTTCCCTTATTTCACGAGAATGTCGTTATCACGAGAAGTTCGGTTATCACGAATTGCGAACTCTAGGATTTTTTTACCATTGCGACATTATATGTTTCTTATTTAGTACGAATTTTCAAAATTATTTACATTCTTTCTGTTTGTTTCTCGGCTAGGAGGTTTTTGCTTCTTGGCTAGGTTTCTGGCTGCGTTCAGAAGTGTTCTGTCACGTTCAATTGAAAACTTCACAGAATTTACTCTGTATTTTTTAAAACAAAGCCAGCATAAATAATATTTCTCGACAATCGCGATCATCGTGTCAAAAATGAGCTTCAGTCAACAAATGAAATTTTGTGTTCGGGTGTGCTTTTATATTTTGTTTAAAGTTAGGTAGCACGACTGACGTTAAATGTCGAATAATTTTCAATTAAGATGTTGTGAAATCTAGTGTTAGTTTTGAGGAGTTTGTCAGTGCAGGTGACGATGTAATTTTGTATGCTTCGAGGATATCAGTTGTGTCTGAGATGCAAGAAATATCATCAGAGGGAAGTGAGGAGGACAAAATCATTACCCCAAACCGCCAGGAAGTATTACATACCTTGGCCACTTTAAAACGTTTTGCTGCAACATCCGAGCTGTTCGCTAGTTTTACGGAAGCCATGAGTAAGTTGGTTGTGAAGTTACCAGACATTTTCGTTCCCGTCTGAGATCGCGCAATATACAGGAATTTTACACCAAAACATTATCACCGAGTGCAAGGTTTCAAGTTACATTACAGTAAATAATTTATCACAGTACTGTTCTCTATGACGATATACATAATATAATGTTTTAGTTACATACATATTTATACACTGTTAAAGGCTAATATGTAGGAAAAAAACAGTACCAGAACTAAAATTTTACTGTGTAGTTACAGGAATTTTTTTAACACTAACTCCTGGATTTTTTATTTTCCTTGAGATTTGTGTTAATTGGATTTACTGTACTTAAAAGATCTATAACTGACATCTGAAGGAGAAATAAAAGTAGAATAAGAATTTTAGTAAAAGATTTGTTAATAGAAATCCGTTTTAAAGCGTTTTCTATATTTATTTCCCCTTTCCTGGTTAGTTATTTCAAGTATTTCTGCCACATTACACTAAGTATATTTTGAAGAGCTTCGGATTTCATCAGTCAATCTATTTATAGGATTTTACAAACCTACATGAGTAAGGTTTATGTAATACTAGCTTAATTACCCGATGCCAGTTACGTTAGATTGGCAGTACTGTATCGAAAAACAGAGAGAACGATACCGCTGTAATCCTTCTCTAATAATGATGCAAAAAATAAAATTCATAGTCATACATTTTTTCAGTCTGATGCGATATGGAACCCTTATAAAATATTTCGAAAGAAAAATAAGCTAATTCTCTCGCATTATATCAGCAACAATGGCATGCAGTTTTTAATGATTTTCGTCTTTCTAATCAAATGGTCGTAAAAGCTCAAGTTGCATCCAATATTTCACTTATATTCAATTTTAGTCAATTAAATGTGGCAGAAAGATGATCATAATTGATCAAAAATCAATAAAGCGAACAAAAAAAAAACGCAGACAGACATTCTTCTTTATATGCATAGATTCTTTTAATTTACAAATTTTTGATTAACAAACTATGATTCTAAGGCGAGCCGTAACAATACTTTTCGAAATAAAGCAGTATTATCTCCAACGCGCGAAACTGTTGCCACTCGGAAAAATGACTGCGACAATTAGCGCTTTCGGAATTTTTAATTAATATTTCGGCTGAATAAAGTAGTACGAAGATGAGAGCAGTCGAACTTTTGGAACTTTCCACGAACTTCTGGACTTAATGTTTGGCAATGCTATTTTTATTTATTTCCTTGTAAAACCTTTTATTAACATTATTTTTATATTTATTATTATATATAATGTAAATGTAATATATATAATATATAATTTTATATTTATTATTTATATATTATATTTTATTAATATTTTACTATTATTTATTTTATTGTAAACGTTTTATTAACAAACTGTAGAATTTCAACTGTAGGCGAGCAGTGGCAACGCTTCTTCAACGCAAGTAAAGCAGATTTTCATCGCCAGCTTGCGAGACTGTTGCCACTCGGACAAATGAGGGAGGAAATTATCGTTTTTTTCAGATTTTGACTACTTTTTTTTTTTTGAAAAATGTGAACTTTGGCCTTTACCAGGACCCTGAAAAGATTTAGAAATTTTGGTGACAATAGCTGTAATAATGACCGAGTTATTAGAGAAATACCAAGCGCACTATATATAGATATAGATTATCGCTTGTATGTCACTGAAATACTGGTTCAGTTTCCGTCCATAAAATTAATACTAAGCAAATCATTGTTTAGACAAATATTTTAAAATTTCTCTGGATTCTGTTGAAAAGTTAGCTTCCTAAAAGTATATTTATAGTTACAATTTTAGAGTTTAAGTTTAAACTTCAAGTAACAAACATGAACTATTATAAAACTCACATATATATCGGTATACAAGTTTTAATTCTGCGAAAAAAATAGATGAATTTTTAACTCAGTGTATGAGGCGTGGGAGTAATTCAAACACGAATAAACCTCTGTATCTAAACTCAAGAAGCCTCATTAATACTAAAAAATTCGCAGCACGAGTTCTCGAATGCAGTTTATCGATTAAAGTCATATCTTAAATGTCGAGCGAACACTGAATTTTCGAAGATATTAACAGGCGGAGGGATGAAATCCCACAGGAATTACTTTTAATCAACTTCATCATTAATTCAGTATCGCGAAAATTTTGCAAACACTATTTCTTTGATTTTAAAGCTAGGAGAAAATTTTAGTTTAATAGTTTAGATTAATGTATTTTCTACTCTTCACTGAGATGAAGCCTGATATTGATTTACATGGCTAAATAATTTTAAAACATAGATTAATTTTTTAATATTTATTCTGTAGGATTTTATGCTTAATAAGTACGTGCTACTTTTGCATAAAACATGCTTTTAACGTATTATGCCGCCAGTGGCATATGTAAGCAGGGAGTCGAAAAACGAAGCCTTATAAATATGATGGCGCAGGTAGCCTTATATTTATGGAAGTAACATTTCAAGGATTTCGATGTAACTGGCAATAAAAAAGAAATATTCATTTCTCAGAAATCATTCTTCAGGAATAGAAGTAGGCAATATGGGAGCAGACTTAGAGGGCCCTCTCTTGAAGTTATGTACTATTGCCAGATACATGAAGATTTTGCTTCTTATATGGGCTGAGTTCATAAATTCTTTATGCGGGCTTTATAAGAACTGTTGATCGTAGATATCTACTTGCAGTTACAAATACATTTTAAATGATGCAAGCATTTATGGGTTATATTTTAATTAAAAAAAATGTAAATTCTTGTAGACAGACTACAAAAGTCTCTCTATGAAGGTACCCGACCTCGTTCGCGTACCATTTAAAAAATAGTTTTGATTTTAATTATAAACATATTAATTTGAAGATAAGCATATTAATGTGTTAAATAGCTTAAAACGTAATGCTAAGTAATTTTAATTTTGAAAAAAATTGAAGAAAGGGATAATTTTTGCTTACATTTTGCGTTTACGGCAACAATCACGGTGAATCTACACATAAATGTACAGTTTTTTAATTTGTATTTATTTCCACACTTGTTTTGTATGCAATGAAGTACAATAATTAAAAAATATTCATATGTTCTTTAGATATGTCAAAACGTAAAGTATTTACTGTAGATTTTCGTATTATTGCATCGAAAATATAAAAATAAAAAGTAACAATTCAACTTGTAATTAATATTTCTAAAATTTTCCACTTTAGAGCATGAATCAGATTATCTGAAACATATATGGAAAGTGTCATCTCATTTCATTGATAAAAGTTTGAGTTATTACTGTTATCATTGGCAATGTTTGCAAAAAATTGCGTTTTTCAGGAAACAAGTTTAAAGTTTTCATAAAACAATTTCTTAATGAAAGAAACATTTCTGTCAATTAAAATTCCCTGCTTTGTAACTGACATCTGGTTCTTTTTCACAAACATTGTGCTTTTTTTCTCTAAAATAGCGTAATTTTTCTCTTTGGTTTTTTTGCAAAACTTGTGGAATGCCGTCAGAGTCGTGATTTTGCACTTTATCAAACTCTCGAATTCCCTGCTCAGTGTAAAATTGAGCACACATACCTAACTTTGAATATACTTCAAACAAACTTATAAATCCATCGTTACATAACATTAAATAACGCAACATTTACAACTGGCATTTGCTCCAAACATCAATGTTCCTAAGTTTATGAATGTTTCTTTCGGAACAATTTGCAATAAAATGCCATTAAAACGTTCCTTGATGATTTGAGTTTTGCCATGCATGAACTTTTTTAATAACTATTTTTTACACAACTCTATATATGTAGGTTTAATTAAATTAAAAATATATGTTGATATACTAGAGGGATTTTTTGGCTGATTTTTTTTCTTTTCTGCAATCGTACACGGATAGTTGCACCAACTCGTTGATCGTGGTGGACATCGGCCATGCATTGGCTTCGAAGAAGAAGAGCTACAATGGAACAAGCAGCTGTTACAGCCTGCTGCATCTCTTTAAGTTTCCAACTTTACTTCTAATTGCAATCCCTAATTTTGCAGTCTACCAATAAAGGAATCAGTCAATTTACCTTTTCCTTTCATTGCAGGAGTGGAGATTTTTACTTTCGCAGTCTACTACCATCCCTTGTCAAATGCATTCCAATTTCTTGACAGAATCTTTACCATATATATATATATATATATCTTTCAAAATTAAAAATCCCTTAGAATCCCCATAATATTCCGTGTACTTCATTTTTCGTAATTTAATAGATCATTCATGAAGGCGATTAGCACCAACTGCTTTCATACCCGAAGCTGCTCCTTTATAATTTACAGAACAATTAACGTTATGCTTTAAGTATTTCGTGCTGAAGATTGCATTCCGTTTTGTTTATTTTGTTGCAAATGGTGTAAAACTCTAAAATAGCTTCTAAGTCAAGTACTTTGTCAGGATTAACCTACAAAGCAGCAACACATCCCTTCACCGAAGAATACACTCTCCGCCAAACTAAATATGAAATTAAGAGAAAAAACTATCGTCATATTCTTAAAATGTATTACAAAATATATAAACATTGAACAAAGGTTTATAATTTACAAAATCTTGAGGATAAATAAGGTTTCTAAATAGGTACGTCTCTTTATGTGACTTCCGGCTTATTCCGTTATAGAAAATTGCTTATAACTTCAGTTCTAATTAACCTATCAACAGGCAAAAACTTGTATTTGATAGCTAAAGATGTATTTCTTAAGATAATGTAGTAAAGTAAAAATTGAAATTTTGACCGAAAATCGTCTTTTGTACGAAGCCGGATATCTGAAGTTAGTAAAAATTTATACTCAAAAAATGCATAAAAGAGTAAACTGTACGGAATTTTATTTTAATATATGCAGTAGATTCTCCCAAACTCGACTTTCGATACTTCAACATTCCGTATAACTCTAAAACTTTTTAGGAACTTTTTAAAGATATCCCTAAGCCAAACAGCGCAAATATTACATACAGTGGGTATAATTATTACTTATGCGTATGTCTTTCCTGTTCTGTTCAAAGATTTGAGTGTTCTTTTTTTGTAATTTTTGCCGTTTTCTCATTCTACCATTAATTATTGGAAGTGCTTAACAAATTTCAAGATATGTTGTAATACCTGGCACTGCTGTTGGCTTCTTTCGAGGATTCGAAGAAAGTCACGTAGCGGCTAGCTGCTGGCTGACATTCCTTTCTATTGTTGCGAAACGTTAGGAGATTTGAAGTTTTGTAACTGCATCTTATTGCAAACTAAACCCACACCATTTCGTTGCGGGTATCGCTCTTCAGTTCGCATTCCGGCGTAAAAGTGTTTCATATTTTTGGGAACTTTTGATATTCTATGAAGTGAAAATGTAGTTCGACTGGACGAAGGGGAAAGAAAGGGTGAACGAAATTATAATTAATTTAAGTATTGGATGGGCTACTTTCATGAAAAAGAAGAGGTGCGACATCGAGTCTTGGTGTGCGAAAAGAACATGTACGGTTAATTTAAAAGAAAGAAAAAGTATGCAAGATGGTCAATACGAAAAAGTGAGCGAGACGCTTTATTTGTGGTTCAGGCAGTAAATGAAACAGAACACCCGTTTCAGGACCAATTTTGCAAGAGAAAAAAGCCCTACAGTTTTATGATGAATTTCAAGAAGGAGAGCATGGATTTACTGCTAGTGCTGGCTGGCTTGATAGATGGAAAAAACTGTACCACCACTCACAGATCAAAGCGCAAAAGTAGATTCTTTTCATTCATATATTATTCGTTTCTAGGATCATAATATTCGATTTCTAGAGTTTTTTAGTTATAACATTATAAAAATAATGTCGCGCGCATCAAAGGCTTAAGTGTTAAGAATTCTGAAAAACCCACCCCTTATTCCGTAAAACGCAACTTTTCGGAGACTTGTTAGTTCCTTAGTCCATATTATGTCAAGCTTCCGGGACACTACTGTTTCACGAACGACAACACAAGATATTAATAATTTTATATACACATAAATTTTTATTTTTTCATGTATCCTACAATTTATATCTATTTTGTAGGATCGAAGACGTACGCAATAAAAAGTTATGAGTAAAATGCAGAAATAAGTCGCAGTCAAAAACTGATACCTTTCTGAAAAATCTTCCAATGGTAGAATACCTAAATATCGATAAATACATTTTACCGGTTATACTAACACCATCTAGACTTCTTTTGCGTCAGAAAACAAAGTGATCACTTGTGAATAAACCCAATGTGCTTCCAAATCTACATTGCATTGTCGAGGGCATGAATTTTGGTTTTATTTCAATATTAACAAATTTGCAATATTAAATTAAATATTACAATATTCAATATTAATTCTTTTTAAATATTTGAAATATAAATTGATGAATTCCTTGTTAGTAAGTTGATTTTGTTATAAACGATTTTCAACAATTCTCAATTAACGTAAATGTTCTCAGCGTTCCATGCAAGTTTAAGGTATGCCAAGTCATGACTTTTGGAAAATTATGTTTATCCGACGCTTTTGTGCTGATAGCTCTTTCAATCTGCTACTGATTTATTCTCATTCTACTCCCTCGAACATCGAAAAGTGTAAGTGATAAACATGTTGACAGAATAATAATGTTATAATACAAACTACAAATAATTATGAAAAATGTTTATTTAGAAATAAACATGAGCCTAAACACATTAATGATTTTGAGAAATTTAAGCGACCCCTTCTCCTTCAAAGAGAATCATTAGAATTAGTCTTTCGCATAAAAAAATATAACAGACACTAATATTCGACTACATAAAGTGAAATGAATGAAGTTAAGTTGTCACTTTTCTAAGTAAAAATTTAAACATCTTGCTTGAAAATGCAGTGCCACTTTTTTAATTCAATCAATCAATCTAGATAACCGTATAAAATCCGCATCATTAATACGAATAAAGCGTTTTTCACAACAATATTTTACCGAAGTGTTTTCCCGGTTAAAAATATAATGAAAACGACAACAACATCGAGAGAAGAGGAACTTTTCATTACTAGCATTTACAGGAGAGTATGAGTTTCAATTTATGCTGTTCTTTTTCATATGCTGTCAACAGGAAAACAGCTATTCTACTCTATAGAACAAAGGCGTCTTAGCCGAATCAATGTCCGTATCATGAAATGTCTGTGGGAGACTGGAGGTTACCACTGTATTGAGTGGCGGCAGGTAGCGTCTCTGACTCCATAATGATTGGTACATTTGTGAGGTTGCGTAATACTTACTGCAATACTGAACTCATAATATATTTATTACAATTACGAGAAGCTTTTTACAAATATATATAATTCATAAACAGTAAAGAACAGTTTTGAAGAGAATTATAATCATGGTGACGTGAAGAGCCTGCCAGCGAGGGTCTCTCTGGTCCAGAGTTCAGGAGCATTTCTAGGTCTCTCTAGTCGGGAGTATAGGAGCCTGTTGTTCCGATGAAACAAATCTTCAAACTGAATTAGTCACGCCTCCTTAATCTTTCAGTAGTATTTTATATCCTCTGATTCGTCATATCTAGAACGATATCAGGAATAAAACAAAATCATTGGTTCGTCAGCAATCCTGAAATCAAGAGGCTTTAGGGGCAGGCACGGTGCATAACGCTAAAATCTTCTGACATTAGTAGTGAAGTTATGTCTCTTGCACTCTCAACTGGAACGAATTATTGCGTCTGAGATGTCAGACCATGTCGTCTGGCACGTCATAAAAGTCTGGAAACAGTGACTTGCGGGGACAGCACACACGATTTTCTCACCTCTGTGTTGTCTCGTGGATATTGTCTCTGTGATTTTCTCATGGATAAGATATATTCTTCCTCCTTTCCGAATGACTTGGTGGTGTAATTGAAAACCTACTCGACGCGTAATCGAGAGGTTTAGGTTTTCAAGTCCCGGCACATTTTTCCCGTCTCCTACTTCAAAAAAATCTAATGATTCTACATAAATGCGCGTATAGACGCATGACTATAACACCTATCGCGCTGCACTGGATATGCTAGAAAGCTCGAACATCCGCTGCAGAATATAGTCCTATTACTTCGAGCAGCTTTAATTTAGAAATAAAAAAGTAACATATGAATATTGTTGAGATAAACAGACTGATCAGGAAAGTGAGCTTAGAGAATGTCAATTTCACTTCTAAATTTTTATTTGCAAATGAAACAGTTATACATCTCAGTCATACGACCAACATGAACATATCCTGATTATGGCGTATTTGAATTTTTTAACAGTATTTGTTTTACTCTAATTACAATTTTTTTGTAAATAAAATTCTACCATAAGGGTTGTTTCCCTCCTCCCACCGCGTCCTGCAAGCGATAGCGATACTGTAAAAGATCATCAAAATTCCAAAGTCGACCATGGCAAGATAATGATTATTTGTTCCATAATTTCATATAGAAAGAGAAACAAGCCAACTTACATTTAGGTAGAACAGCAACCTTATTTTACCTCAGATTTGAAACAAAAACTCTACTGATTTCGAGGGCAATCAGATAGTCCCTCTTCTTCAAAAGAGGGATCTGTGTCTGATCACCCTAGAAATCTGAATTTAAGCACAAAAATTAATAATTTTTAATTATGTGTTTATGCTGTTTATCTTTCTACCACAGTGCAGCTTTATGAATTATAAACTGTTTTTATCAAACTGAGCTTGGGTTATAGCGACTGCGGTTGTACTTGGAAATGTTAATAAGATTTTCATTGATAAGAATCCAAACCTGCGTGTATCAATTTGGACATAATATATTTCAAAACTAATGGCACGACCATATCACACAATAATCTGTAGTTTACGTATGAAAATGATGTCCAGAATAAATTTGAAATCCTACACTCACGTTTGTGAAAATTGCAACACCAAGAAGGAATCGTCATAATTGAATGCAATTTAATACACAGTTGAGTGGTAGTGGTACAAATAAATGATTAAATGTTCAAAGCAAACAAACAAGAACAAGAGATCAGAATCAGTATTTTGTGTGGCCAACACGCGCCGCAATAAGT
>KK112898.1:329780-352856 GCA_000611955.2 Stegodyphus mimosarum
AAAAAAAAAAAAAAAAAAACTAATGTAAGCCAGAAAGGAATGCAGCCGCCCAACCAGGATAATGGCTAGTGACGCTGAGTGCCGTACCGAAGAGCCCAGATTCAAATCCCGGGATGGATGTTTGTAATGTATAGGGCCCATGCGGCATCGGGGCAATCTAAATATGCGGCCGACCGAAAGTCCTTGAAAGGTTAATGGTAGGGGGAAGAGGGCTGGTAGACCTCGGACCTACCCCCCGCGGTGTTCATCAAAATTGGGGGTGGAACCCAGCTAAGTTTTACTGTCACCTATATGGTGCTCAAGGCTCTTACCGACGGCAGGCGCAGTCTTGCAATAACTGCCATGAAAAATTTCGTGAGCTTGTTCTGATGTTACTGTCAGACACGTGAGATAAGTCACAAGAACAACAACAACAAAAATTAATACTAACGCACATAATACTAATCAGAGCTCTATTTCATTTCTTGAAAAGAAACTAACTAAAAAAATACAAAAACAAAATTGAAAGTTTGCTTTTGTGGCTTATTAGTATTTCCACATTCGTTACAATGACAGGACGCCTAACATATAAATAGCAATGATTTCTTGCATAATCTTTTCAGCAACCATTCCTCCCCTTACATATAAAAATGGTTTTTGAAAGAGAAGAGCATGTTCTAAACTAGTTTATCACGTACTTCCCTAAATAGTTTTATTTTACTTTAAGCACGCACTCCTGTGACTAAAAGAACAAAATTCTAAGAAGCAGCGTTACGTTACAGCTGAGACGAATTGAAATCGAATTATCTACTTGTCCGTTATGCCAAAACACAACTAGTTTTGCCCAAAGGATGTGAAACTGGAGATCGTTATGCTGTGCAATTTGCTATTAAGTATGAAAATGGGCGAATCAACGGCAATTTGGAAAGGAGTGGAATTTCGTGTTTATTAATTATACAGAAGTAGAGTGTTATGCTCACAGGTCAACCAGAATAGTACTCCGGAATTTCTTTTTCCAGATAGTTTGAAGAGTAAGAATTATAATTATCAGTTTTTATCTATTTTAACATAAATCATTAAAATGATCGTAACTCAAAAAAATAATTGATTACATATATAATAATGAGCTATATAACATTCTTTAAAATTTATAAACAATTTTCAACATTTAATGAATGATGGAATTTACCTGATTATAGAATTTACATATAAAAATACAATTTTGAAAATTTAATTTACAAGAAATATGCATGTTAACAGCTTAGTACATAATAATTTATTATTTAAAGCATGTTAAAACTTCTATTCATTACAATGATAACTTCCTATCAAATGAAATCAGCTTGTATTTGTTTATGTTAAATGTTGATCTCAGCTGTTATCGTTTGGGAAATATCATCATAGTCCAATCTTAGTTTGGATCACAGTGATGTGACTGGTTGCATGGACGGTTTTGCAACAGCCAATTTATATAAATTAACCAACTAATATATTACAAGATCTAACAAGATGGGAAATGTGACAGGACTTTTAAAAAAGCCTGGCAACTAAATAACACCCTGGAGTAGAATTTACATGACGTTAAGTACATAATAAACGAATAATTACGTTGGAATTCATTAGCCTGGCGTTTTACCTCAAAATTATGAAGTCTGGGTTTTAGTTTGTTGTTGCCGTATCCATATTACATGGAACCATGGTTGCCGAAGCCTAATGCAAAGAACGGTTGGACTCTTATTCCTCCCCCCCCAATTCTGAGGGAAATTGAATTAATTTACAATTTTTATTGTAAATTAGTTTACTCTAAATAAATAGTGAACGCACAGAAATTAAAGATTTGTACATGTCGAAAATGAAAAATATTAAATATATATGGGCATTTATGCATATGTTTGCAAACAGCAAGTATCTGCCTTTAACAAAATGCGCAAATTATTTATAACTGTATTCGGAAATGAAGGATTTATTCATTCATAAACTCCTGTGAAAATTACTGTGAAGAAATCTAGTTATTGAATATATCTAAATTTATAAGGATTATAAATGTTATTTAAATATATAACAAACTTAACATTAAATTGCAAACATAAATTGAAATTCTGTTGACAAATAAGTTTATAAAACTGTGGGGTTTTACCTGTTTAATTCACAGTTCATTCCTTGAAAACCCCAAGCACTAGTAAGCGAATAATCGATATAGTGTGTGAACAGAGACGTAAGACTCAAGAAGGATTAAACCCGATCAGCTCCTAACTCGGAGAGTACAGCAAAGCCTCCACTTGGGCTTGAACTTAAATTAATATGAAATTAAACTTAACTAAGCTTAACTAAAGCTAACTGAAAGATATAGCCGAAGGTATCAAGATTTTAAGTAGTTGGCCCCTAAATCTTAATTAAGTTGGTGAACCCAATCATGGGCCTAAAGTACGGCCGAACGTAGCAAAACTTAGAGAGGCGGAGCCAAAGGCAAACATGCGCTAGTTAGGAACGCCGGCTCTCTAACGAAGTCGGTGAAACATCAACTTAAATACTACTCTTACTCATTCGCATTAACCTCGTTTCTGAAAAAACATTCCGTAGGAAATTGTAAGCTGAAGCTAGAAGGGATAGGAGAGATGCATATAAAATTAGGATAAACCTTACAAAACTATTCTAAAGCAAGAATTGTTCGTACTTGAAAGCACTTTGTTAAAAGGTATTGTAAAGCAAAGTCTATAAGATGTGTGCTTAAGGAAGTAGTAAGGAAGAGTTTTTAGAATATGTAATTGTTGAAATTAAGGATTAATTAACAATTCTGATAAGTATTAAAAGAATTATCTCCTTACATTTTATAATAACTCAGTTACAAGTTTTAAATAATATAAAAAAGGAATCCATTTTTATTTCCTTTCTGAAATATTTACAGAAAGTTAAGTACATGGAAATCGGCATCAATATTTAACATATTTCACTATTAATATAAAAGGCGCTCTAATCTGAAATGAACCGAACAGAGCATTGCTTACAAATTGACTCAGATGTTCGATTTAAAAGATGCCTCAGAAGCTAAAAAATCGTCTCATATTTGAGAAAGTATTTAAGGAAGAAGCTCTGTAAACAGAAAGGAAATAATGCATAATTTGAATATTAATAATACAATAAACTTTGATTTTTAAGTTTTTGTAATCCTTAACTGAATAAAATAGAATTACCTTATTTTTTTTCGAATGTAATTAACGAAAATTTGTGAAAATATTTCGTTCAAATTAAACTGTTCTGGAAAAAGTATAACATTTGATTCCGTTCAGAATGAAATGTTTTTTAATAATGCAATTCTTTTCACATACTTAGGACTCTTAAATATTGTAGAAAAAGAAAAAAATATATATTTATACGTATGTTCACGAGTAATAACAAAATGTTTACATCCGATCATGTCAAAAACCATTGACCTTAATGGTAAGTCACTGAATGTTTTGGTCTCCACGAAGGGACTGCCACTGCTTCAAAGCAGTAAATAGGGAAACCAGCAAAACCTCTCCTCTTACTTCTTACCTCCATGATCAAACCACACGAGAGAACTATCGGCTCGTAGCATATTTAGAGCGCCCCATGCCGCACGGACACTATACATTTGCAAACATCCGTGTCTTTTCTGGGATTCGAACTCCGGCTCTTACGCACCAAAGTAAGCTCCCCTAATCACTATACCGTCTGGCCGACAGGTTTGAATTTACATTATAGATTAATGAGGATAAAAATGAGTTTCTGTTTTAAGTAAGTTAACGCAAAAATTAATCATTCTCTTATCACATCATTCAGTGTTTAATGTAGATGATATTCATCCCACATTCTTATCCTACCTCCAGCTTTGTTTTATTTCTTAAAACAGAAATGCTTCTTTTGTTAAACAATATATAGCAAAATAATCCCTTATCCCACATCAGATATAACACTAGTAGCATCTGTCACAAACATTTACGATTACTCAGCGTATAATTAATGAAGTAGGCAAGAATGGTATAGAAAATATATGCAAATCAATTTAGCATCCATGTGCTTCTTGTTCTAGAAGAAGGACAAGTCTCAATGGAATATCATTTACTTATAATCTAATTTTTTATTGAAAATAGAGAGGCAATAGACGAGGTTATTGAATTAGAATAAACTCAACGGAATGGATTATTCAAGATAAATTACAGTCGGATTATTCAAGATAAATAAAAAGCATCTTAAAACCTTTATTAACTTTAATTAAATAAAAATAATTAATGTATCTTAATCAAGGAACTTAAGGAATTGCTTTATTTTAACTCATACTTCCTCAAAAACATGAAATTTTCCTACTTAATGTGAATTATATCAAGTAAAAATGGAGGAAACTGCATGTAAGTATGCATGTTCCTCACACTGTGAATAAACGACGGTACGGAGAACTATCTTATTTTTAATAACTTAGTCCTCCACTCGAACATGTGCACCTGGAAGCTCGAATTTTGAATTTGTTGTATTATTTATTTCATATTTTGTAAAACTTTAATGAAATTTTGATTAACAAACTCAACGATTTGAAAGCGAGCAGAGGCAATTTAAATAAAACATTTGTCTCCAGCGCGTACTGTTACCATACGAGAAAATGTAAGTGTTGCCATTAAAAAAAGCCTAACGTATTTTCAAATTTAATTTGGAAAACTACAGCTTGATAAACTAAACCGATTTAAAGGCAATAAGCACAGTTAAGAATTGTCTACTTTCTAATATGATTGATTTAAATAAATATGTATTAAAATCATGAAATGTCTTAATTAGAAATGTTAACAATTTTTACGGAGTTACACTAGGCGGACACATTGAAATCATTACATACTTTTTATTTTTATGGTAATTATTTTAGGCGGTTGGACACACTAACGGCTGTTTTTTAAAGAAATAGTATAGCGAATATAAAAATATGTACGGCAACATATAAACACTCTATAGAGATTCTAAAGATAGGCTGTTTTTATTATTTTTGGATTTTGCTGTTGAATTGAACTTTATGTTACGTAAGAGAGAAGACCGTGATATTTAATAAATAAGGTTAGCATAAAAAAGATTTATAACAGAATGACAAATGAAAATTTTGCTAACCATCTTGCTAAAAAAACTGAACATTAATATGATGAACTGAGAAAAGACAGAAGAAGTAGAAAATTATTATGCCAACACTTAACACTATATCGCGAATTCTAAACATATACTGCTTTGAAAATGTTTGTAATTTTGCTATTGAATTATGTATGGCGTAAGTGCAAAGAAAATTATGCTTAATGTTACAGCTAGAAGGACAAAAAAATGGATTAACAGAAGTGTGTGGAACTGGTAGACTACGAACTCAGCGATAGCATATACATATATGTATATATATATAAATATGAAATAAAGTCTGAAATGTTTAGGATTTTAATTACGTTCAAAGGGGCGTTTTTTTAACGTTTTGTGTGTTACCTTTATTTATTAAATATCATGTTCTTCGCACTTAAACCATAAAATTCAGTTCAAGAGCAATATCACAAAGTAATTTTAAAATAAACATATCTTTAGAATTTCCGATACACAGTTCCGCATGCTTGAGATAAAAAGTTTTTCTTTTCCGTAGAGTGTTGCCATTGCTCGCTTTTCAATCGTTTGAGTTTATTCATCAAAAATTCGTTAAATTTTTAAAAAATATGAAATAAATAATAAAACAAATTCCAAATTCGGGCTTCCAGATGCGTACATTCGGCTGGAAAATCTTTCGAGCAACAGTTAAAATCTCAACCCTTTCAAGTTTTCCTTTTTCTTTTTTTTATAAATTATTTTTTTCCTGTGTTGTTTGAAACTAGGTATCTAAAGACAGTTCACTAGGCAGAAGGGACACCCAGACCTGGCTTCATTTAAGTGCTTCACACGGTTAATCGCCCCAATCCCTAGAAATGATCCAAGGTTGACTAACCCCTGTCAATCCAGGGGGACTCATATGTTGGCATAGTCTGCGTTTATGTATGCAAAGTCATAGGTAGACGGCCACACATCCACTAACAAAGAGATAAAGATGCAACATAGTCCGTCCACAAGTGTTGATATAGGGAAGCCAAACCCACAATGTTATGTAATATATATTTATCTTAATTGTAATGCTTGCCTTAATTCAGTTATCGTTAATGGAAGTTAATAATTTGATTTTATTTTGCTCTGTTAAAAAGTAATTGTTGTTATTTTTTTAAAGGGCAGTTTGGGTTAACTCTGAATTTAAGTTGCTTGTGTTAATTTTTTCTCTTATCCTAAGTGTTGTTTGGTAACCATTAAATTTTTGTTCTTAAACTCAAAATCTTAACTTGGTTTTTGTACTGCTTGTTTAATTTCTGGTTAGGTTGACCCTTAGGGTCATTTTTACTTAAAATTTAAAATTCTGTGTTTATTACACTAGTTGGTGTATAACGTTTATTAAGTTTTGGTTAACGTACCCCTCTTTCTCGTAAAGCTTTGAATCCATATTTTCTGACTCTGGTGGTAAAGTCATTTATGGTGTTGTAGAAACGTTCTTAAGAAACATGAATTTAGCTGTGTAATTATTATATTTCAACTGGAAAAACATTCTTAAGAAACATGAATTTAGCTGTGTAATTATTACATTTCTACTGTATAAACGTTCTTAAGAAACATGAATTTAGCTGTGTAATTATTATATTTCAACCGTAGAAACATTCTTCGGTGTTTAATTTAATTTAGATAATCAAATGCCAGATTTTTGCAATTCATTTTCGTAAATTATTACTTTGTGATGAAAGAGCATAATTTACAGCCTTGTTTTCGAAATTTTCCTGTGCCAGACGCTTGTCTGGGAATTCCTTAACCAAAAGGCTCATTTCTACACCCTCCTTTTAAAGGTTTTTTTTGTATGCATATGCGCTGCGCAGGGGTTTTGTCACGAGGGTAACTGAGAGTTCGTTAGACTTCCACCCATGTACGAGTGACACCCTGTGCGAGGCTAGGTTCAAAAATGTGTTTATTTTATTGTAGCGGATAGTTAATTTACCCCATCCTCTGAACGAAAAAGTTTCGAGTTAGGACAGGCTCGCCAACTTGGTTTTCCCCTGAAGTCTTTTCCACCTTTCTGCCATGGATACTCCTCATAGGGTTGCCTTACAATTGGCGAAACTTCAGGTATCGCCAAGGCAGGAGCTGGAGAGAAGAAGAAAAAGAGCCTGGAGCAGTTTTGGAGAAGGGCGAATCGAAACGGAGTCGAGCCAGCAGGGACGGCGAATTCGGAAGGCATAGCGAAGCCTGACCTCGAGCTTTTACCTGACTGAAACAAGTGGCGACAGAATTTTCTGAGGAGGAAAATACCGATGGTTGGGAACGCTTGGAGGACCGAGTCTAAAGATTGTAAGGGCGGAAGGCCCAGTTTTTTTTTTCAGTACCAACTAAAATGTATTCTTTTTCTCTTTATAGATATCAATATCATTTCAGGATTGCAAGACACCAATCTTGCTCCTTATTGTAATCGAACGGATGGAGCAGCTTTGTAACCAACTTTGTACTGTGAAGGTATGTAATCTCCAGTTTTTCTGTAAACACCTAAAAACTCGACTACCATCACTAGTATGTATCAACAATGTTATGCTGTTTGCATACTATTGCACACAACGCATTAACGTGCACTGTTACACTTGTTGTATTATCGATATGGTTTTGATAACTATACTTGTTTGATACACATTTATCTTATAAATATTTTGTTTCAATGTATGTCACACCTTTCATCCTTTTGCAGTGCATTAGTTAGTGTTGTTATGATTAATCTAGCATTGATAGCATTATGTTTGTACGATGATGGCACCCATGATAAATTGATAATGTTAAATTTAAAGTAATAGTACAACAACAAGGACACCCTTCGTAACCTAACCGTGTAACAATCCCACAAGCCTAAGAGGCAGACAAGACAGTACCATATGGTCCCTGCCGGGCCTGAACCTACCACCGAATAAACGATTGTTCTAATCCTGTAAAGACTGAAAGAAAAATAAATATTATTCCGAAAAAAATTAAATGCTGATGTTAGTACGTTATTTTCTCCAATATCAATTTTCCTATTCACGGTAATTATACTGTTATTAAAGCAGTACTGTATGATAAATATTTTAAGCCAGGATTTTTACTTTGCAGTTCATTGTAACATTATTCAAGAGAATCCGTCGGCATATCGGTACCGTTCTGAAAGCCTACCACGAATCTTTTTATATGCTGACCTCTGGATGTGTGCAACGTTAAGTAACGCACGCATTTTATTCAAAAGAACTGATTATTGTCATTAATGTAGTACTTAACAGGAATTTGCAATTGCTTTTTGTTAAACAAATTCGAGCAATTTAGTAATGAAAGGCTTATGTACGAAAACGGCAAGCTATATCTTGCCTTTCTGTCTCGGTTCTACTTATACAGATGAGTGAGAATGAAATACCCTTGCGCAAGATATACTGTATGCGCATGTCCCCCCCTTTTTTTATTAATTTTATCCCACGAAAGTTGGGAGGGGAATATTATGAGAATAACATAATTTTTGAAGGAGGCAGATATAATAAAAACATAACAAATAAGATATCTTTACTTTTCCTTTTTAGTATCTTGAATTCTAAGTATCTTTTATTGTTATCTACTACTACTCTCTAGGCTTCAAATCATGCAGTGCTGTTGGAATTTAGGCTGCGTCTTCTACTACAGCTCCTAAGTCGTCACCATCGTCACTACATTCTTCAACATTTACTCTGTTTTCTCATGTGTGGTGATCTTCAAAACCATCAAAAACATGCGTTTTTTTAGAGCTCAAATATATTGTTTAACATTTAGAGTCTATGCAACCAAAATCCAAGAACAAATCAATTAGTGAGGCGGAAACAATGACTGCGTGGACGAATCCATTTTAAAATTTAAGTGAGCTCGCTGTTGAGTATCTTGAGGATAGGGATAATTACGTGACTGTTTAAAAATAAGTTAGAACTTAAAACGCTGAGAGATAGCATACGCAAGAAAATACGGTATTACATTTAAAGAAGTTTTTTTAACGAATCACTGACAGATTCACAGTCTAAGCAAGGCTAGATTCACAAGCTGGATTACAGCTTCTACATCCAGCCATTGCGAAGGTCAATAAATCTAGTAACAAGCCATATTATCGTCCACAAAGAATGACTATCTTTCTAAATTTCATCATCAATCGTCAGTGTGAGGACCGGCCAGCGATTTTTCGTTAACTTCGTCTAGTAATAAAAAATCGAAGTAAAGGCAAAAGAGTGAGTTCCTTTCTAAAAAAGAAAAGAGCTGGAGGGCAAAACGAAAACTCACTGCAATATAATGGAAATGGCCTTGACTTGAAAAATCCCGTTAAACAGAAACGTCCAAGTTCAAGTAAAAGATTCAACCTGTGGCAAGTAATTGCTCTGTTTTTTTCAATAAGCTTGTCACTTCATACTCGGACATAGGGTATCAATCCTTTTCCTAAGTCCTAAGTAATCCTAAGTAAATCAATCCTAAGTAAAATTTTGACATGTTAACATAATGTAT
Source organism: Stegodyphus mimosarum (assembly GCA_000611955.2). Taxonomy (NCBI): domain Eukaryota; kingdom Metazoa; phylum Arthropoda; class Arachnida; order Araneae; family Eresidae; genus Stegodyphus; species Stegodyphus mimosarum. Next base: position 339,324 of record KK112898.1, read on the forward strand.
ATGAGGAAGCATCCTGTGCCAATTGTCAGCTACACTGTTAGTTCAATAATCAGCTTATTGCTGAAAATTCCAGAATGTCCTTTAATTTAGAAATTTAAAGCTGTTTTTTCATGGAAAAATCTTGTGCAGATTCTTGCATGTTTCGTTGACTTGCATGCTTTGTTGGCTATGATGTATATGTTTTTGCTATTATTTATACTATTGTTGTTATTAGTGTCCTTTTACGTTTCTATGACTTTGTCTTCCGTGTTTACTCTTCTCAATATGTAAGAAGCTCCCGTATTTTGAACAAATTACCGACCGGAGCAAAATCAAAAAAGGTATACATTTTAAATATAACATGCCGATTAAAATTAAAGGATTTTATTAATTTTATGACAATGTTTTCATTTAATGTAGAGAAGTTCACAAGAGTAGAAGTATTTTTGGAGAAAATAGCAAAGATTTCGAAATAAAAAAAAACCCTGAAAGAATACATACGCAAAAGTCCTACGTTTAAAAAAATTTTTTTTTGGTTTATTTGATTATGGAAAACAGCCCAACCGGTATAGTGGTTGGCGTCGCTGCCTTGCGTGCCGAAGGGCCTGAGTTCGAATCCCAGAGAAGACATGGATGTTTGTAAATGTATAGTGTCGGTTCGACATAGAGACACTTTAAACATGCGGCGAGCCGAATGTCCTCTCGTGTGGTTTGGTGGAAGGGGAGAGGGGTGGGAGAGCCTCGGACCCGTCCCCCCGGGGTGCTCTCCATCATAATTGGGGGCGGAAATGAGCCAAATCGCATTGTCACTGTTTAGTGCTCAAGGCTGTTGCCAACGACAGGTGTAAACTAACGCTCCTTTCCACGAGGAATTTCGTGGGCTTCGGCTGACTACGTCAGACAAGTGAGCATATTTAAAAAATTTCACAGACGCCCAACCGGTCTTCAGCAACTTTTACCACTCAGCCACTGGTGGGCCCGTCGTGGATTTTAAAACCATTTTAAATATGAAAATAAAAAATCTGATGTGTCCACCCCATGACTCCCTTGTACGGAATATTAAGTTATAAGCATTTTTTCCTGCATTTCATTTAAACTTATTTACTCGAATTTGATTAGAGATATATTTCTCATTCAATTAATTCAGTTCTCACTACGTGGCAACTCACAATACGCAAAAATTCAAAATATCTATATTAAAAATTGAAAGATATATAAAAAACATAAAACAGCAAATACAGTTAAAACAATTTTTAGTTTCTGCGCAAAAACAAGCAATTCGGCCAGCAGGCAAGAAGGCGGATCTTTCGGTGTACAAAACTAAAATTTTCCTTTTGGTCCCATTCGGGAAAAAGTCACTGAAGTTGCAGAAAGACTTCATTCATCATTCTGCTATGTTTCAAATGTAAACAAATATGGCTGCTACGGTTAAAAAAAAGTTAGGCTTAGCCGCGCTTTAATTGTTGATAATTCTACAGCTATTGCATGCAGATTATTACAGCTATTGCATGCAGATTATTACAGCTATTGCATGCAGATTAACTAAAAACATAAAGCCTTTAACTAGAAGGTAAGAATAACATAATTCAATTATATTTTTTAAAAAATGCACAATTTACTAACATAGAAGAATAAAAAAACTGAGCTCACTGAGCCGAGTAACAGAGTGGATATATATAGTACATACTATTGGTGCGGCCGATTGCAACCAAAATAGAAGGTGCACAAGTACATATTATAGCAGTCGTATATACAAGATTTCAAGGGTCTCAGGCTACTCGTTTTTTAGTTCTGAGAGATACATACATACATACGTATGTACGGACGCCAAGATAAAAATCTCTTCTGAATCGATTTTATATCAGTTTTATAATTCGTTTGTGGAAAACGAAAAATAAAGGAATAAACTTTATTCTGCCCTTACGTACAGATGGCACGCAAAAACATCGTTAAATTGCATTCCATAGCGGTCAAAACGGATATTTTCGTTGAAATATGATGCCTGGAATTTTTCGTGATTTCAATACTTCCTTTACTTCGCACAAGGAAATTAAATTGATAGATAATTATAAACAGTAACAATCAGTATATAGATTTGATACCTTACATTCAAAAGACAGAATCAAATATTAATAACAGATTATTTTTGTACAGAAACATTTAATAGGAACTGGAATTAGGTTCAGAAAGTCAAGTTATTTATGCTACGTAAAGCACTTTTTACATATGTACGTGAATTAATTACATAAATGTCATACTAGACGTTCACAGTTGTAACCAACTTTCAGCAAGAATCAATATTCGAGATACGCAATCTTAAAAATTACTGTGATTTCTTTTAAATTGAGTATTTGTTCATCTTTCTGCCGTTACATCGTCGTCATAGTCGCCTAACGAGATTAACGTCACGTCACTGGGGGAGAAAGGTAATACCGTTTCGGGAATCTTGATTAGATTTGTAGAAAGAAGCCAAGAAAGCATTTGAAGGTACGAGAAACGGAAATTTTCCATCTGCTTATTTTAATTATTATTTGCCGATAAAAACAAATATTTACGTTTAAAAATAGCAGAGAAAGTTGTCAAATAATCCATGCCATCTCAGATATTTACTTTGTGCTAGAAGAGAAAGTGAATATTTTCAGCATTTTACTTAGAACGATATTTTTACAATGTTTTTTTCTCTAGAACATTAAAAATATTCCACTTCCAGAATCCAATTCCAGAATCTCAATTCATTTATTTCAGGCTTATTAAATACATTAAATAAATACATGGGTAGAGGACACCGATTTCAGTTATTTGGGATTTTACTTATCTGAATATATCTTTTTCTTCCTAAATCAAATGCAACTAAATTTGTAAATTTAATCGAATATGTTTATTTTTTATTTAATAAAGTGATTTGATGAAGTAATGTAACCAGAGATAAGTAATGTAACCAAGAAGTAATATATAATAAAACAATGTAACAAAGATGATACTTTAAGTATACAGCTAATTTTTACGTATACTGCGCAAAAAAGAAAAAAAAGGGGAGGCACAGTTCTATATCTCTCGTTCTACTGGGCCGATTAACGAAATGCCACTTGCGATTTTCCTGTTTCGAAAGCGCGACATAAGATATGTATATATTCTTAATCAAAACCTCATAAATGCTTTACAAAATATGAAATAGATAATAAACCAAATTCCAAATTTTAATTTCGAGATTCGTGTAATTCTCGTAATTTCAAGATTCTTCATTATTTAGTGTTTTTAAATGTAATACAGGGCGATAATATTTGGTGGCAACAATTTAAAAAGTGATTGAGACTTTTAAAGTTTTCGACGCAAAATGCCAAAACGAAATTAATAGCCCTTCTGGGTTAACGCCTTTTGGGCTAAACATTTCTAGGCAAAATATGATTTCCTATTTAGAAATGTCTAAACACTCCATATGACCTCAAGAAAAATCAAAGATTAAAATATGAGTAAATCATAATTTTCTTCATTTGAATATAAATCATTAAAATCGAATGCTAAATCTCTTTAGTAATTAATCAAATTGCACCACTTTTGCATAGAGTTCTTGCACCAATGTAGTCTACTTTTTATTGATTATTTATAGCAATTTAAATCGATTGAAAGCTCTAAAGAGATAATTTTCGTACCTACAAGAAGATAAACCTAGTGGTCTTTGTCATGCAATAATATATAAAAGAATTATCACTATAATCATGCAGCAGTTCAACCTCTTAAAAGGTAACAGTATTACTTCAAATCATTTGTGTCAAATTCAATCTTAATATGAAAAGAAATGTATTCCACCTCAAATGGAATTTCATGGTTTGTGATAATTCAATTAAAAATATAGTGTAAAACAAACAGTATATCTACGTATAAGATCTTGGAGAGAAAATAGAGCTCAAAAAACAACTAATAAAATCTCATCATAGTCAATTTCCTTTAAATATACATTTATTTTCTAATTTCATAATGATGGACCTGCCTTTTCAGCTGACGATTCTGCGTCGTTCAGAACTGTCAGCTGGTATTGCATAATTATATAATAATCAGCTTAGTAGTGTAAAAACATTATGTATTTCTTTTTAATGTCTGCAAATTCAAAGCATCTCAAGGCTGCTATTTTTTTCTGGTTATGTATTTATTTCTTTAATGAGAAATTATTACATTTAAGAGTGATTTTTCATAGAACAGAACGGTTTTACAGAAGAGAACAGAAATTTAAATTTTGCGCTAAGAAAATGATGAATTTTATGTTCAGAAAAAAAAAGAAGTAAATCTTCTCTCATCAGTAGCAATCCCTTTACGATCCTTTCACGTTTAGTTCCACCAAAATAATTCAAACGATTTTTTGTCAAATTTCTTCGAAGTTTTCCACTCATACCAAAAGCTATCAAGTTTAATTAACAATTTTAATTTTAATCAAATTTCACACAAACGTTTAAAAGCGTCATCATATTGTTTTAGTTCGATTTTTTCCCATTTTACTCAATAAATATTGCGATAATTATAATTTCTTCATTGGTTACTTTATTTTTTAAATTTCGCTCGATTAACTTATGTATTTCCATTCTATGGTCCAGCTTATTTTTGTTCCATTAAAAAGAGAGGTTCCTCAGAGTCTTCTGCTGAAGTTTGAGTCAATTTGAGTTTTAAATTTTCCTAAGTTTAATTTTGCTTGTGATTTCTTTGAGTTGAAGATGCCCAAACAAGAACATCTGTAAATAGTTTTATTTGATGAGATAAAAAATTTTTTTCTGGGCAGCTAACTATATTTAGTTAATTTTAAAACAGTGAATTATTAATGCAAATGGTGTTTCTAGTAATGCTTAAACATAGCTGTCCCACAGGAAGAAAGAGAAGCTTTAAATTAAGCTCTACTAGAAGCAGAACTCAGAACATCTCAAATTGCCATTTAACAAGTTAAGCGTTTGAAACCATTTTCGGTCGAACTGAGCTATTAATCCTTTTTGACCAGCTGGCCTTAATCTGATTGAAGAAGCATATACAAATTAACAAAAATACCTAAATATAAGTCTAATTTATTTACTATTTTTAAATCTAAGCAACGGCATAACAGATAGAAATGCAAACTGGCCGATAGTGTGGTGAGAATAAGCACCGAGTTACAATCCATGTACAAAAAGCAGATATTGCAACAGGAATGCAATGCAGACAGAAAGATTCCAATTTAATATATTTTAATAATCATAACATGACTTCAGATAATACGATAAGATTCTGATCTGATGTAGTTTAATAACCATAGCACGACTTTTCCGATAAACCGAGAATAATATTTCTTTCGGCATTAATTCACATATTTTTCAAAATTTGCCATGCAATGTACACTCAGATTACAGCCATTCGTCAATTATGCGTCTTCAGACACTTTTAGAATCAGTAGCTTTAATGGCGTACGGCAAACTACTTTTCCTAGCCAGCAGCTACTTCATCGAATCTTCGTAGTCTTATCTTCAAGTTCATTAGGCTTTAAGGGGGGAGAGGGAATTAATTGCAAGCTTGAAACTTAATTTAAATCTCACTAACAAAAATAAACATGCATTAATTGAAAATCTCAAAAGAATTCCATTTTTGCTTGTTTAAATTTTGAAGCTGTTTAAAACTGTTTAAATATCATGCAGAAGCACGAGTCTAATCGCTGGTGTAATGCATTGTGATAACGGCCCTGTGTCAAAAAACAACATGAGCGTGAGATAGCTGTTTACAGAGGAGTAAAGCAATGACTATCAATAATCGTAATGTTATTAACACACTGAGAAATCAGATTTACCTCGGCACGCATGAGCTGCTGCCCATGTTGTTAGTGAGGAGCGTATTTTATTTGTGGCACGAAAACGACATTGCTTTCATGACAAAAGAATACATGAAATAAAAACAAATGAAAGTGTAATAAACAACTTATAAATTTGCGCACCCAAAGAAAATTAACTTGTTAATAGTTTAAATAAGTTGCAACCAAATGAGTGGTGTAAAAGAGTTGTAGTTTCATTGTGTGAATGCTGCTATTTACACTGAAAAATGAAAAAGATAGGTCTTTTCACAGGTTGTTGTTGTCATTAATCTCGCTCGTCCGAGATCAGAACAAGCCCGCCAAATTTTGAGGGGTGGCTCCGAAGGTCTTCCATCCCTCTACCTCTACGACCAATCCACACGACAGCGCTTTCAGCTCGCCATATATTTAGAATTTTCGCACGCCGCAAAGACACTAAGCATTTAAAAACATCCGTACCTTCTCTGGGACTCAAACCCGGGTCCATCGGTAGGGTAATTAGAGATACTGGTCATTATCCCGTTTAAGCAGCATTTCATACATATGACAGATATATCGTATCCCGTTTGTAGTGAGTAATATAGCGTCCACTCACCTCTATACTTAGGGCGTCATCTACTCCTCAACAGCATTTAAGGAGAGCCAGCTGAAAGCCATAATGTTCTGAAGGGCTATTTACTGCAATATCTTCGATAATTGACATTCCGAAAGCTGAAACTCAGTATTTTTTCCGATGAAATATGATGATATTGCCAACAATATCCTATGACTTCGTTCAGCAGTTACGCTAGAGAACTCTCTTAATGGACCTCCGGGCGATCCCAGTGCATAAATATATTACTAGAGGTATTCGGCGGTTGAATGCATAAAATTAGAGATTTCGATGCCGAATTCCATCCGCTTGAATATTCCGTACAGCAATCGGACTATTTTCAGCGGGAAGAATAAAATGCTTTTCATTTTCCGGGATTTTTAAGAGATTCGTAATTAGCCTTGTTCTTCAAAAGTAAAATTTTAAAATGAAATTAATTTTCATTTGTAGATTTAATTAGCTATTTAATTCCTTTATATTAAGAAAAATATTTAAAGTGCTTTCCTTTAATCGATAATCCTAAAATTGATTGCTTGATGAAATTTCATTGAACACTGACTTGATTTCACTGTTTAATTTCATGGTTTGGGTTTAATGAAATATGTCAAACAATATGAACTTTCTGATATCACGGTTTTAGACATGTAATATCTTTTTAGCTTTTGGAACTGTAATACATTTTTCTAAAAACATAGTTTACTTCAACAAATACAGAGTTTACAGCCCATGGGGTTTTTATTTAATAACCCATTACCTTATTCATTTTTATATCCATGTAATAAAAGTTTTTCATATTTGTTTCAGTTCATTGTTTAAACAAAGAAAACGCCAACCGCATACATGTGATCAAACTGCCAGGATTGGTGAGAGGAAGAACATCAGACAAATATTTCTGGGGCGCATCTGCATTTCCGAGAGTGAAATTTCAAAAGACCTTCTATTATGTCCTTTTTTATGTGAGACAAACGTTAAATTGGTTTGCACTTTGCATTCGGAAAAAACGTAAAAGATCAAAATTTCGAAAATTTCATCTAACATAAATCAGTTTTTACACGGTCCCTAGCACTGACGGTCCTCGTTTTTTCTTTTCATAGATGATTTGAATCATTTAATTTGGGACATTTCTCAGAATCAATATTCTACATTATACAGTTTTTTGGGACGTATTAGAAGATTGTTTTGAAAAACGAAGCCTTTAGTAAATGAACTGCTCATTAACTGGAAGTGTATGTAAAAAGGACACATGTAAGACAAATTCTTTACGAACATTTTATTCATACAGCATATAGAGTTTTTTATTTATTAATCCATTATCTTATTATTTTTATTTTTATTGTCACTTATTTTCTTCCATTTCACAATTATGCAAATTATTTAACGTATATAAGAATAGCGATTGTAAATGGTGATAAAGCTTTTGGGATTAACAAAGAGCTTTTGACACCTATTGCTGAAATTTTTCGGATTGTTTTCTCCCAAGTCTTAGATTTATTTATCTGAATCGGCTTTAGCGCTTGCTAGCCGTATATGCTAGCGCTATAAAAGGACTTGAGCAAGGCTTAAAATAGGAATGCATTGTGAATTTTTTACTTTAATTAGTTAAGATTTGGCTTCATCTTTTTTATGTTCGGTTAAATCTTGCAAGAAGCAGTGACATATTCTAAACCAGCATAGTGGTTAGCATCGCTGACTTGCGTGCCGAAGGGCCTAGGTTCGAATCCCGGAGAAGACATGAATGTAGTGTCGGTGCGGCATGGCGGCACTTTAAATATGCGGCGAGCCGAATGTCTTCTTGTGTGGTTTGGTGGAAGAGGATAGGGGTGGGAGACCCTCGGATTCGTTCCCTCCAGGGTGCTCTCCATTTAAACAGGGGGCGGAACTGAGCCAGTTCGCACTGTCACTTGTTAGGTGCTCAAGGCTGTTGCCAACGACAGGCGTAATCTTGCCCTCCTCGCCCCGAGGAATTTCGTGGGCTTGAGCTGAATTCGTCAGACAAGAAAACATAAGTAACAACAACGATATTTACATGAGCGTTCAAATTGTTTAAGCTGATGTTCTAATCAAAAGGTTTAGTTCAAACTTTCTTCTGAGTTCGCAATTCTTTCCCCGAGAGAAGGCGAGGCGACAGTTAACTTGACTGTCTACACGGAGCCAGGATTTAACACGGAAGTCGATAGGTTCCTTACAAACCTGAGGCATCCCAATTGTCATACACGTGATAAACTGGGTGTAGTATTTTTTATCGCAAGTTAAACTGATGAGTTTTCTTCTTTATACTGAACAGTTCTACTTTGTTTACTGTTTCAAATCCATAAATAATGATGAAGAAGCGGCACAGAGAATTTTGCAGGCGGCGGAAAAAGTAATTGACGGTAACCTCTGAAACTGCTTTGTAGTCTTCCTCTGAATAGTAAAATATTCATTCAGAAAACTAACCCTCGCGCATACGTTTACATTAGTTAACTTGTCAATTTTCGGAAAAATCTAAAAAAAATTCTGTGAAGTATCTCGACATGTTGAAGTAAATTATGCAAAACTAGTTACGAGAAAATGCTATTACTTTCCCGGTATCTCCTTTCAAAGCCCAAGACTTAACTGAAAATGAAAAAAGGAAACTCATTTATTCTAGGAGGCAGAAATCTTTAATGAGAGCGTTAACACGATTTACTCATCGAAGGCCACTATTCAGTGGAACTTCCTTCGAGTAAAAGTCATTAGTCATTTTTACTAAAAAGAACGTTACGACCGTAAATGGTGATAAAGCTTATGATTCTGAGCGAAAAATTACTGACTACTAATACATTATGATCTTCATGTAAGGTTGCAACCTTGATTCTAAATTAAATTAAAAAAAATAACAAGAAATTCATGGTAATCCCAAATATTCTGCAACATTTTTAAAAATTTATTGTAAGCAACGAATTTGAATAGTGTATTTGTTACCGTTGAAGTATATAATGCAGTTATTTCATAGAATACCTAGTTATTCCATGAAATAAATGATCGTGTCCGTTAAAGTGTGTAATACGTTAATAATTATTATTAAACTAGGTATTCTATAAATTAACTAATGAGAGACACTTAAAGTGTAAAATAAAGAATTTATCTAAAATGAAATAACTAGGTATTCTATAAATAAACTAATGATAGACAATTAAAATGAAAAAGAAGCAATTTATCTAATTTATGCAGCGTATAAATGGTATTTATGGAAACGTACCATAAAATCATTTGTTACAACAAGGATTACTAAAATGACACTTGGAATTACAAAGAACATTATTTCTAAAACAAAAACATTTCTTGTTGACACACTAGGTTTGACACGAACATTTTTTTAAATCCCTGACCAGTACCCAAACTTTGAGCTATAGCAACAGATCGAAGCGATATTTCTACATCCGGTACTTCTTCGATTTTAATCAATTTTTGTTGGCAGACACTGAATTGGAATCGGGAATGTAATTGTTTTATGCGGCCGTTTCTTGTGCCCAATTGAAAAAATCCTTCTTCGGTTATTTTTATGATGATAGCTAAAATAGATTTGGCATCACCTTTTCCTCTGTCAACTTCAGGCATTGGAATACGGATGATAAACCACACAGAGGCTTCAGAATGAGAGTTATCCGACATTAATTTCATCCTTTTCGCTTGAATTTCTAAATATTTTTTAGACTTTTCTCTTTCTCTTTGAACATTAAGTTCATTAAAACACAATTTGCAGATTTTCTGCTCAACTTCATCTTCTGAAACATAATCTTCCGAACATGATACATGGACAGGCTCCATACATTTGAAGCAACTATATCTTCACTGCATTCTTTTAAACAGACAACACATACTTTCGTAATGGGATTATTTAATACTGTTTGTTCAACTACTTTTTCATTATCAGGTTGAAAAGAAACTTTCATTGCAGTCAAAGTATTTTGTAATTGATCTTCGTCGACCAAAGAGTTAAGTGCTTCCTTCGGAATGGCAGTTGTTAACAGTCCAACTCTAGCTGCGCAAACAAACATAGCCTCGTAGGGGGACCTTTTAATACCAGAATGGAACGCTCTGTTCTTCATAAACTGGATAAATTTTAACCCGTTACTCCACGAAGTTGACTGGTTGTCTTGCATCCAAGTCGTCAACATATTTTCTATGTCCTATTGGCTCTCTCAACACTGCCTTGACTTTGGCTATGTCTTGGTTTGCCATGCACGATCTAAAGCTATGGCCAAGTTACTTCATCAATAAGTTTGTTACAAAATTCTCTTCCATTGCCCGACTGCAATATCCATGGGGCTCCAAACAACAAAATATATCAAGCAACTGTCCTGCAACTTCTTCTGCTCCCTTTGTTTGAAGAGGTCTTAAAAAACCACAGACTTTGTAAGGTGATCTTGATAAACTAAAATAAATTTATAGTTTCCATCAGGTTGTGATTGAAAATCTATGATGTCAACCTGACATTTTGAATTCACATGTGAAAAAATCATGGGCTTAACAACAACACCTTTTCTGCCCGCTTTGCGTTTTTGTTGACAAGATTCACAAAAATTCAGAAAAATCTTAATATCATTTTGAGTAATATTTTAGTAACGACGATTAAGTTCTTTTATCATTCGGTCTCTACTACCGTGCCCAATAGATAAATGAGTTTCGTACAAAATGTTAAACAAAGAATCACTTGAGCAATAAAACATTACATCTGGTGTTGCATTTGTTACTGGGACTATTAATTTTTCTACTCCTTGAACTTCAAGGACATTGGTAATGTTGAAGTAACCAATAATCACGTGGCACTTTCTTATCTGATGTTTTAGATTTCTTTACATCAGCTATCAAACTTAATAATTTTTCACTGGGGAGCAAAGAACTGTTATCTTTCACATCACGCTTATTTAGTAAAGATTCAAACTTTTCTTTCATTGTAGCTTAGATTATTTTGCACTTTAACAGGCTGCAGATCGTTATTCTATGAAATAACTAGTTAAACCATGAAATACAAGAGAGTTTTACACTTTAACTAAATCAACTAACTAACGATCAGTTATTTCATGGAATAACTAGGTATTCTATAAAATAACGGATTTCATATTTTAAGGTAACTTATTCACATAAAAGATATTCTTTTGTTTGAAACAGGAAATGCAGCACAACTGGTTTATAACTAGCCCTGATTTAGCGGAAACCCAGATTTAACGAAAAAATCAAAACTAACGTATTTTCCGGCGTATAATGCGCACTGGTTTATAACGCTCATCTACAATTTCCAAGCTCATCTACACTTTTTTAATTTTTAGGTGTATTCACCGCATAACTCGCACCCATATTTCCAAGAAGATACACGTGCAATGCTTATATCTTTCGCACTTACAGCCTTTCGAACAATGGTATACGGAATTGACGACCGATAAGGGGAACTACATGTATGTTGGTTTAATGCTTGAGGGAGTAAATATTCTAGCAAAGAAGGTGAATTGTATTCAATGCAGATCTCCCAAAGAATACTATTGTAGGATTTTGAGAAAAAAGGATATAATTTGGTGTAAGAATGCACTTCCAACCTGCAGGAATTCGTGGAATCAGGAGTTTGAGGTTTTCTGTTTCTGCAGCCATTTAAAGCCATGGCTTGAAGTGAAAATCAAAGGCTGTATATCCTTGATTTACATTTTTCTGTAATTAGCATTTGCTTTAGTTGAAATACAGTTGATCAAGAGCTTCGTTTAGTAGTAAATATGGCTCCCGCGAAAAGACAAAAAACACAGTGCTGGCTTCAAATGCAAAGCCATTCATTTTGCGAATGAAAACGGAAATTATGCTGCAGGAAGAACGTTTGATGTTGGTGAAAGATGGAACGGATAATGATGGTTATTTATTTATAGGTTACAGCAACAGTGATGATGATAATGAAACAAAATCGGGTGATGTGCCCAAAGATATAACGGAAGACGACTTCCGTTATATCTTTGAGGTATGTCATTTTTTAAAACCAAACATAATGTTTGTACATTTAGAAATCTGATTTTTTATGCCCATTCCTTATTTTTAAAACTATCATTTTTATATCCGCCTATGACGCGCACCCTTAAATTTCGATCTTATTTTTTGGTATTGAAAGTGCGCGATTTAAGCTGGAATATATGGTACTTGACAGGTACAATGTTATATCTGTGGGAAGATAACTCGATTTTAAGGAGCAAAGCCCAGTTATAGCGATAAACAGTTTGTGATTCATAAAATTTGTATTGAATTACACGTCTCCAGCTCAGCTAATCCTTTCTTGAAAAAATGTCTTGCATTTCGATGCCCATCGAAACTTAGTCATGAGTTACAAGTCCTGTGCATAACTGACGGCTGCCTTTTTCTCTTGGGGAGGATCAGGATTGAATTTTTACCACCGAATTCTACAAGTGTTATCCAGCCTATGGACCAAGTTTGGACCATCAGATCATCAGAAGATCTATGGGCCATCAAACGTTTTAAACTTTCGTATGCACTTGATGATTTTGATGCTTCTTGACAGAAGAGAAAAAAATAGGAACAACCTGAAATCCTAAAGTAAACATAATCGAAGCGATACATTTAATGAACGATGCATGGGAAAAATGGTACATCAACATGCATTACCAAGTGCTTCCGTAAGGCAGCATTGGACATTCCTTCAAGTTGAGCCGATAGTCAATATAGAAAATGGCTTTTGAGTGTGCAGAAAAACTTGAAACTTTTATCGAAGCAAAGGGTGCAAATGACAATGTTTTTTGGGCCATGAAACTTCTCTGAAGAACAATAACACAAGAAACGCACAAAGACAGTTCAAAGCGAATTGATCAACTTCTTTTGTACTGTACAGAAATAAAAAATAAATAAAGTATTTATAACATTTATAACATAAGTATTTTAAGTTTTTATAACATAAGTATAATATATATATATATTAGTAAGTATGCATCAATTTTTAGGATTTTTTCAAGAGCCCTTTTTTTACGAGCACTCGGTTATAACAAGCTAATATCATAGTCCCTTCAGTCTCGTTATAAGCAGTTTTGATTGTATTTGAACAATATTTTTAGTAGCTACTTTCTTAATTTCAGGCGCTTGATAAATTTTTATTTCAAGAAAGTTTGGTAATTTGCTACTTCATATGCTAAGACGTAATTCGTTTTATTGTTTCTAC
>KK112898.1:352897-380186 GCA_000611955.2 Stegodyphus mimosarum
AAAAATATTTTAAAATTAATTAAAATCAAATCCTTAGCTAAATATTAATAAAATTTATTCCCAGAAATTTATAATCAGTAAAATACATTACTGAAGATTGACACAAGATTCCATTAAGTACCTTAAATTAGTTATTACAACAATTAAAAGTATAATTAAATAAATATTATAACAAAGGATTATTTATTATTTTAAAATGTTAAACGTTTTCATAGGTTTTATTTTTTGCAGAATGAAGTGTTTATATAAAATTACTGACACTGTAATGCACTTACGCCTGAGTTTCAAGTTAGATTTCAAAATACAAATTTCAGTTACAAATAAAGTTCAAGAAAGAATGAGTGAGATTTTCTGTATTTTTTCTAATATTTCTCCTAAGAATTATATGTTCTAATTTATTATTTTTAACATTTGCGTAAAGCTGTTTTAGAAGATATTTCAGATAATTCTTTTCATGGAAATATTCACTTTAACCCTACCAACGGTGACTCGTTTTACAGCTATTTGTTAAGGCGAAGTGTTTGAAATACACAGTGTCTGAAAAGGATGACTATAGACATTTTTCTTTAATTGCTAAACCTTAAACACAAATTCCAGCTAAGAAGCTTCTTAAAATAAGGAACAGAATAAGAGCAGTTAAGTTCTGGAAGTACGAAGATACCACGAAATGAATGCCTCGTTGTTGAGCTGTATACGAAAAAGATTCTAAATAATAATTAACTACGTTTTAATAAACTAAAGCTGAAATCTATCTTAGCTTAAATTTCATAGAGATACTTTTAATAGACGTTCAATCCTCTCTGTGTCATTAATTTCCGTACGTTTTAGTTAAGTTCGAGCATGTTTAATATAAATATATTGGATATACATGGTCTTTCCTAGAATCTAAGGATGCAATCTCAGGAGATTGAACTAAACACGAAATCGATGCGCATACCATCCTTAATTTTGTTTTAATAATAGGTGTTTGTAAAAGACCAGCTTCACGCGACCAACGTATGTGCCAGTATTGAACTTTAATCAAAAATTTACCCAAATCTTTTAAAGGATTTCACTTAAAATGCAGAACAATTACAGGTGACGAAAAACTGATCATTCTCAAGGAAACAGAGCGTGCGACACATAAGAGTACAAATTTGGATATTAAAAAAATGTATCTGACGTGGACACCCTATGGTTTCCTTGTACTGCCTATTAAATTATAACATTTTTACCGCATTTCATTTAAATTTATTTCGTCGAATTTCATCAGAGATATATTTCTCATTCCAATTATTCAGTTTTCACTTCGCGAAAAGACTAAAAAACATAAAAACACAAAATCTTCATTAAAATTTGTAAAAAGCATGAAACATGAAACACAGTTTAAAAAACCATTATTTATAATTGAAATTAGAGATTCTATGAAAAAACAAGCAATCTGGCCAGAGGACAGGAAGACACATTTTTCAGGGCCCTAAACTGAAAGTTTACTCTTCATTCTGCTCGGCAAAAGAACATTGAAGTTGGTATACATAATGACTTACTTTACTATTATACTAAGAGTTTCAAGTGTAAAGAAACAATTCGGTTAGTGGTCATGAAGACAAAAGTTTCGACGCACAAAATTTAAAGTTAACTTGTGGTTCCGATGGGCAAACGAACTTTGAAGTTGTTGAACCAACTGACTTAATTTACTATTCTACCAAGTTTCAAATGTAAAAAAATGGCGGGCTCGTTAGTCTTAACACCACTTAAACTTTACAATTTTTGATAATTCTAAGACTACAGCATGCAGATTAACTAAAGGCATAAACACCTTCACCGAAACATAATAACAATATAATTCAATCATTTTTAAAGCAAAATAATGCACAATTTAACAACATATAAGAATATAAAAATTGAGCTTATTAAGCCAAGTAACAGAGTGGGTATATACATACATATATGTTTGATGAGGCCGATTGGAACCAAAAACAGCGGTGCACATTTACATGTCCCATATGAAAAATTTCGACGTTCTATGATTACTCGTTTTTGAGCATCCGAGATACGTACATACAGATTTCACGCAAAAAATACCTTCTCAGTCCATTTAAAACTGATTTTACAATCCGTTTTGGGAAAAAAGAGTGCTGTATTCTATTCGCATGATAGTACGCAAAATCATCGTTGAAATAGATTTGACAGAGGTCAAAATGGATATTTTCTTTAAAATATACTTGAAATTTTTCGAGATAACAATACTTCCTTTACTTCGTATGAGGAAGTAAAAAGTACAGTTTCATATAACTGAGTCATTGAGTAATTGTTTTTTATAATAAACCTTTCGTTGGTTTGTTTACTATTCACCATATAAATGAGTTTAATACTAATAGTTTATGTTTAAGCTGCTTTATTTAAAAATTAGGTATAAATGTGCCTTAGATTTAAAGAAGTTATTACTTTGTTGCTATCGACCACTCTATATGCTCTTTACAAAAGAAATATGATGAAATTTAGATATATAGAAATATCAGAATCTGACGATGTATTAGCTGAAAAGATACAAGGCGAATGGTTTTTGAGCCATTTCTGAGTAAGTACTCAGAATTTTGCACATAAAATAATTATAGACGATACTTTCATAAGTATCTAAATTCAAGCAATGTTCATTCAAGAATATACATGTGTTTATTGCTTACCGAACTGTTTTTGTAGTATATTACTTTCAGTGTGAAGGTTATTGTGGTAATAATTTAATGATTTAGAGAAGAATTCTGTTAACATGGATCGTAATGTCATCCAGTATCGCTGAGATGAATGGAGGCTTAAATGTTAAATCTACTAATGTGATAAAAGATTGAAACACTACTTGTTACAGTTTTTCCGAATAAAGCAAAATTTTATTTCTTGAATCATAGCATTGTAAAATTCCTGAAAATAACTGCCCTCTTTTCAAATACAAATGCCAGTTGCGTATTAAATCTTCTAGCTGTGATTAGATTATAAGCCGATTCATTCAATTATAATGTAGTTAATATTATAACTGTATACTATGTGTTTACACAGCCTACGTTAATTTGCTTGTTGTTCTCAAATGCTGTACATATATATTAATCATGCGATCACCAAAAAATAATTTAATTAACAACAGAAAATAAAAATAATTTTAAATATTTTGATTTCATCAAACTCAGGAAATGTGATCTTTTATGTAAATTTCATTTGATCTATCAAACACTGCGTTCACTTTCATTCCCCATTTAGAAATACAATGGTGCTCGAATCTGAATATTCTTTCGGTCTGAATACATAGAAAGCTCATTAATCATGCTAAACTAGATTTTAATTAAAAGGAATTTCCGGGGATCAGAAGCAGATTATATCTAATGAGAACGCTCTAATATAGAAAAGTAATCGTAACTTATATATTCGTTTATTGCAGCATGTATCAACTGTGATTCTTCTGTTTATTTATTGTTTTGTCTTTAAAATAACATGCATTTTTCTAAAATCTTACACACATAAATTATCTCTAGCAGTTGATCGGTTGCTCGTAAAATAGCAGTTCAGTTTATGAAACGAAACAAACGAAGTATTTCTTCAGACTGTTTGCCACTCAGTGGCCGAGCGGTAAAATCTTTGAACACTGGTAGTTCTGACCTGGGCTGGCTGCATGGGCGTTTACGTGTTTTTTCCTCCCTGTGTAACGTGTATACGAACCAGTTTCCCTTAAAACGTCATCCACAAAGGCATCCTTTGGGCAGATATCCCTAGTACGCTTTACCATAATAAATTAAACCCAGTTTCCCCATTGTTAAAATTTCTGTCATCTGACGTCTTTTGGTAAAAATATGCTAAATTAGAAGTTTTACGTACTGTATAAATAAAAGTTTAGAATTAGTATAGCATTCCAAAGAAAAATACACTTCAATGCTATTAAAAATTTGTTAGAAAAAATTCTGTACAATAATAAACTAACACTGACACCATTGTCAGATTTATATGATTTAAAATATTTTTTCACCCGAATAAAACAAGGATGATTTAAAAGAGGGGCATAAAACCATTAAATTTAATCAGATACGAAATCTCGAATTTTAGCATTTCTACAAAACAGAAATCAACGCTTCAAATAAAGCAATGTGCTTCAAACTCGAAACGTGATTTAGAAATTTACTTTTATAACCTTATTGCATGTACTTGCTATAACGGTATTTATACCCGATCGTTCATTTAATTAACGATATCTTGGGAATGAAGCAAATTAAGAGGGATTGTTTTGTGATACTGATTCAACTACGAATAAGAACTTTCTCATTGTCTTATAAAACCATTCTTATAAAACCCATATAAAAATTTAAGTTTTGTATATTTTTTAATTGTTTGCTATCTGAATGTCTACATTATTTGCTTCGTTTACAAACGGAACCGTAGCTCCAAATCAAATCAGAAACGTATTCAAGATATTGATATGGGCGTCCATATTTAAAAAGGATGTTTGGGTTATTCAAGGAACATTTTCATAACTAGCAGCGTTTATGAAACATATTGTATGATGGAAGTATAATGGTATGTTGTAGGAACTTGTGAATCCTCTAAACATAATACAAGAAATCATTAACACTAATATAAAAACCCAGATTGATTAGCGGTATACACATCAACAGACAATTTAAAGTTTGTTACTTCTCAAGTATTTAGGGTGAGCCGTAGGATGAAAACGTCTACGAAAGGCCAGAGGTGACAATTGTGTTTAAATACGGTTTGTAGATGGATATGGCGAGTACATCAGTCAACCGTTGAAATTACCATAAACTATCTTTAAAAGCAGTAAATAATCCAGTGCCTTTACTGGCATTGATATTATATATGACCGTTCTTAAATAAATGCTATTTAAGAGATGATTTAGAATATCATCTCTTAAGGTATGAAAGAAATATCGTCAACAGGTGGTACTTGCTAAAAGATGAAAGATCATGATCTGCAGTTCAAGAGTTTATACGATTTCAAATGTTTGCCTTTACAATCTTTAAAATACTGAATTATTATCAATATATATATATATCAAAATATTAAGATTTTTCTTGCCACGTTCTAAACGTCTGCATACCTTATAATAAATAATAATAATAGTGCAATTTCGAGATGTTCGAATTCATTCTAGACTTGCTGTGGTCAGCAATTTTATCATCAACTTCATGTCCTAATGTGATCTTTCATCTTATTCATAACACAGCATAATATTTTCAATAATTCTGAACAGATTCAAGAATTGCACTATTATTGCTGTGGAGCATTCACGAGCTGAGAGGCAAGAATTGAGAATTTCCATTTTATTGGTGTATAACTGATCAGTCTGTGTACTTAAACTTACAAAACCTAGTCATTTGAGAACATACCTAAAACTGTAAGTCCTTCTGTGTAACTGGTTTTATGTAATGATTTTATCTGCTCGCTTTGGATGATTTAACTTTTCTTTCTTAGGCATACTCGTAAAGTGCTGTGCAATTTGATTACAAATACCAGTTATTAATGTTAATTTTAAAATATTAAATTAAATTATTAATTAATGAGAACAAGATTATTTCCTGTATATTGCTTAGGGGTCTATTCAGTTATCAATTAGAAAATTAAGGCGAATGATATATAACGAGCAGAGATATATTGGTGCACACATTTTTTATTAAAAATATTTCGAAGCTGAAGGATAGAATATGCTTAATGAACTTCATCTTGATGCCGTATTTTGTCTACTAATTAAAATGCGAAACGCTTACAGTTTAATAAAAATTGCATTTTGTTTCTCCGCATAAATTTTTATTCCATTTCTCCTTTAATTTAACAATATAGAAAGGACTTTTAAAATTATAAACCCAAATGTTGTAGCCTGATCAAGAGAATCCTCTTACAACATACTAATTTCAACTATGCTCGGATTCTTCCTTAAAGCGCTGAACAATATAAACCCCATCGATTAACTTTCGACTCAAAATAGAAGTCATATTGTGAGACATAAGCGACATTTAATAGTCAGAAGGTTAATTACGCATACTGTCTCATCATGGGTGTAGCAAATGACAGTTCAAACAGTATAACCTTCTCCTGGGAACAAGGAGATATATGTCCCACAGGTTCACTACTTTAAATGTATCTGAAGAAATTTCAATAAACTGCACAGATTTAATATTTACTCCTTAACATAGAGCAGGAAGTGCAACACACTTTCGATATGTTATTCTGCTCCTTCCTGTTTAAATAGATGGTTAAATTGCCATAAAGTTAAATTTATAGCCTACGAGAAAAGAGTAAGTAAGATGTCTTCAACCGTGTTTTGGCTGTGGGACAAAATCAACCAAAATGTGTGCAATAAGATGACGCTCGGGTCAGGGCATTTTCATTTTAAAATAATCTTTTTATATGAAAAATAAAATAAACGTTATTGAGAAAATAATTACAATAGCCATTATACTTTAAACATAAAAATATCATTCTAATATTTTAAAAATAAACATAACTTATTAATTTAAGAGTCAAGCAACAAAAATCAGCGTTATATTTTCAAATTTCCACAGGACTAGTTTCGATGGTTTTACCGAACTATCATCCTCATCTGCAAAAGCGCAAATGAAAATGGTTTTTCATGTTGCGCTTACAATCTGTCGGCGTTAATATTGTGCTTTGCTTATCTGATTTCATGCATTTTAGTTGCAAATATTTTGTTTTCTATTCTTTTCAGTGTGAAATTTTTCTGCTGTTTTGTGCGTGTTTTATTATCGGTTAGTTAATTTAGTTTCCTTTTCTGCATTGTTTATCATGCCTTCATCCATTAATCGTTTCACTAAATTACGCCTGAAACGACATATTCCTGAATCATCTTGACTTTTTATTTAAGTGTAAATGCAAAAAATTGATCCCAATTTCATTAAAATCAAATCTATTCAAAAACCTTTCAATCTCGTTTCATAAATTCTGTTAAACTGCAAGCTAGCCTTACTTCGGTCCATCATAAGGAATACACGTCAACAGCTATCCAAAATCGAACATGAGCTCTATAAGCTTCATCTGGAACTCGCTAATCCATATCCAAAATTCACTGCCCTTGAACAAAAGTCTTGGTCTAGAACGGAGTATGCAGTTAACCGTCATAAAAACACCCTTGCAGTTCGAAAACTTCTTTTACAGTCTTCCAGTTCAAGTAGTTCAAAAAATCTTCCCACTGTAAACATTAAGCCAATAGTTAATATTTCTAATGTTAGGTTATCAGAAGAACAAGAGAGAATTCTAAAAGATAATTTTAACTTCTCACAAAACCTCTAAGTCTTCGATTCCAAAGATTTTGGCTCCTATCGAAAAAGCTTTCAAGTTCAGTAAAGTTTCAGATTCACAGAAAGAAATGATTAGGCATCTTATCACTCATAATGTGAAATTCGACAATAAACCTTTGAAACCAAATCTAACCGCGAGAGAAAGAGTTACAATGCACGAAATTAATTCTAACCGGGATATTATCATTTCAAAGCCCGACAAAGGTGGCCAGATAGGGTGTCCGCCGATAACATCGCAGACGAATACGTCATGGAGAAAACAACGCAAGGAGAAAACGTCGTCGTACAAAACATCGTGGGAGAAAATAAAGCAAAGAGAAAACTTCGCAGTTCTAAAACATCGTGGTACAAAACATCGCCGTCGAAAAATATCGTGGTAAAAAATAAAGTACCCACAAATCATCAAAAAACTTCTTCCATTGGTGAACTGGATTTTCTAGAGGCATTTCACATTCAAAAAAATCTTTCTATTTCCTAATTTTAATAATTCCAATCCATCTTTGCCTTCAGCCTTTAAAGAAATTATGTTTTAGTTCTGATTTCATCAACAGATGGAGCCAGTAGCTTGTCTGCTGTTCAAGCTTCTAATCATTATATCTTATCTCGTTCATTTGCGATTTGCAGCTGAGGCTGATGGTTCCGTAAAACCATCGAAACTGGTCCTGTGAAAATTTGAAAATATAACGCTGATTTTTGTTGTTTGACTTCTAAATTAATAAATGTACGTATATTTCTCGCATTGTGATAAAACAACGGTGCCTAGAGCCATCAAATTTTGAATAACGTAATCTTCCACCGAATACGGGCATCTAGAAGCCCTAATCTGGAATTTGAAATTTCTTTTATTATCGATTTCATATTTTGTAACACTTTAACGAATTTTTGATTAACAAACTCAACGATTTAACGAGTTCAAAGCGAGCAATGACATTAATGTACGGGGCAAAAATATCTCCAGCGGGCGAGACTGTGTATCGGAAATTCTAAAGATATGCTCATTTTAAAATTATTTTGCAATATTGCTGTTGAACTGAATTTTATGGTTTAAGTGCAAAGAATATGATATTTAATAAATAAAGATAATACACAAAACGTTAAATAAACGTTGCTTTAGGCGTAATAAAAAATCTGAAAACATTCAGATTTTTTTATTATTTACTTTCAGTTTAATTCTTTATATATTTTTCAAGTATTCGTCTCGTATTTTTATTTTATAATTTATTTTTATGTATTATACTTTGTTTTCGGAACTCGCGTGGGGCACTTGAAATTAAGAAATGAATCACTCGGTGACCAACGGCGACATAGGCAACCAGTTTGTGTACTGACATCAGACGGCTGCATCTAAGTTTTTCACACAAGCGATGTCTAATTACAAGTCTACTTTGGCTTTGAATTATTAGTTTAATTTACAGTAGAGCTAACTGTATTGTTTGCCTAGGGTGCGCAAAATGCTGCAGCCGGTTCTGTGTTCTTAGCTGTTAGTACTTGCCAAACAAGTTATAGAGCGGTGTTCTGCTTCAATAGAATCTTATTTGCAAACTAGGGCTTCTTAGGTAATTAATATTATCAAAAATAGTGAGTATTTTATAAAATCACGTAAGAACAATATTCCTTATATATTGCTAAACGTTCAAAATGCGCATCTTGAAATTCACTCAGCTGTTTGCTTTTCTCTGTGATAACCATACATAACAGCTCTAAGCATTTGAATAAAGCACTAACCTGCCAACGAAAACATTTTACCGGTAGTACATGGGAAGTAGGGAATTCCCAAGCACACGAGGACTATCTGCCTAAAGGGAGGGATGCCTTCGTGGACGACTTTCTAAGGGAAACTGGCTCGTATACACGTTACACATGGGGAAAACCACGAAAACGCCCATGCAGCCAGCCCGTTCGCGGGATTCGAACCTCAGACCGCACTACCAGTGTTCAGCGTCTTTACCGCTCGGCCGCTGGTGGGCCCTAGAAAATTGGATTAGATAAATAATAGCAAAGCCTTCATGCACTAACACACATTATAATACCACTTAATGAATGCATATTAGTATTTCTAATTGAATTTAGATAGTCATTTATACCCACTTACGTACTATGAAGACTACCTAGGTATCTCGCCAAAACTGGCGACCGAAAACTGGCGATTGATACAATTTTGTTGACCCATCTACGCAGATTTAACACGTGGAAAGGATGTGGGTTTCCTCAAAATGGAGGAACAAGCGACAACGTTGGACAAGCCGCCATCATTTCAATACCTATTTAGCTGAATTTATTTGGCGGAAAAAACTATTTCCCGCCACTTTCCTTACCATTAACTTCAGCGTTTTCTTTAAACTAGTTTTAAGTAAGTTAATTTTAATTTTTAAAATTCATATTTAGTATTATATATATATATACGTTTATTTATAATGCATACATATATACGTTTATTTATAATATATACATACACACACATATATATATATTCGGGATTTTTGGTTTTGAAGTTTTTGTTCCTTTATAATTAGGACTTTAATATTTAAAAGAATTTATAAAGATAAACCAAAAATCTCCAATGAAAATCTGTATCGCCAAATGTCGCCAAGGTAGTCATTATAGTACGTAAGTACCTTTCACGGTATATCTGTAAGTAAACTTACTGATAAGTAAATACACTGATAGTATTAATAAAGCACTTTTATTCTTATGCTGATAGTCGGAAAGAAATATAAGTTAAAATCATTTATAAATAAATGAAAAAAGAATGTAATTACGTATTATCCCCTAGATCTCGAATGTTGATGACCACTGAACCATAAAAGTTGGCGGAGATCCCACCGAAATTGCAGCAATCGTTTCTGCGGAATTCTAAAGTTATTTGGGTATTTTACCTAATAAGCGAGCAGTATTAGATTCCCTTAGCTTTTTCGCTTCGTAAAAGGCCTTTGGTCAATTTCTACTATTTTGTTAGGTCCTCTAATTTTACGACAGGCTCTGTTTAGAAAGATAAGAATTCAAACTCAGCTCCGAAAATTGTTCCGGTCTATTACAGTTTTGTTGGCTATATTCAACTGAACGTATCGGGCCCATTAATACACACTCCTTTTGATGATAAGATCCCATAACTTTGAAAACAATCTATTGCTTCCTATTCTGTAAAAGAGAGTCCCAAATTGCAAGCATTGTTTCCAAAATTCAAGGGAAATATACAGCGAGAACAGTTAATTTATATCCTTGCTCATAAGACCGAAACGTGATTTTATCGAAAGAAAATCGGAATTACACCAAAAGAAAGAGCAGATGTTACAAGCATGTTGTTATATCACGTTTATCTACAATTCGCGCTAAATGGCGCTGCTTGGAGACAGTTCCATGGTCGAAGGAATAATACGTAAGTACTAAAACAAATTACTTTATTTGTAAGTATTTAGTTTACTTATATATGTTGCTTCAAATTTTTTCATATGTGTATGTTTGGAAAAGCTTATGAAATCTCAAGAAACTAATATCACAAAACTAAATTTTTTAACAGATTTATAAGGGGTTAAAAGAAGATGAAATGCATGATCTGGAGAATTCTGTGTGTACTTAAGAATACTTTCTTCAGAACAGATTTACTTCAAGTAAGCATAACTGTAGTTTACACACTTAAATTTAGCATAGTCATAAAATACCGTTTTAAAGTATAACTAAATATAAATTCTAGCATTCTTAGCAATTTAATTAAACTGTTGATTTAATTAAAAACGTATCAATGTAAGATTAAAACAAATACAAGGAATGAAATAAAAACACATTTTCATCAGTAATAGCTGCTTAAGCCTGGAATAAACCTATATATGTCTTTTTCGTTGTATGTAAGACAAAAGTGATTTAGTTAATTTCTTACAGTTATTAGAATAGAAGAGAAACACGCCAATGTGACAATCAAAATCGTTGAAACAAACTTGTATTTGGCGTACATTTACTAAAACACTCAATCGATTTCGAGGGCAGCTACAGGTCCATCCTCATCAGGAGAACGAAATTTCTAGAAAGGGAAAGCAACCTCAGTAATGGTTTTTTATACCCTCGGGTAGTACCATGCGCGAGGAGGCAACGCCATCTATCGGCAAAAAACATCTTACAGTTACGCTAGGTTTAAGGGGGGATTGGCAACATTCAAGGAAATTGCGAAATTGATACAGAAACGATGAAAATAAAAGTTACATATTTTCATGCATCCAGGTTACCCGCGGAAAATAAGAAATTTAATGAAAAAATTGCA
The DNA here is from genome assembly GCA_000611955.2 of Stegodyphus mimosarum. Classification (NCBI taxonomy): domain Eukaryota; kingdom Metazoa; phylum Arthropoda; class Arachnida; order Araneae; family Eresidae; genus Stegodyphus; species Stegodyphus mimosarum. The sequence goes on from KK112898.1 coordinate 364,443, forward strand.
ACCAGCGTAAAAATTTCGTAACTAACTGACATATGCATGCTACCAGTTCTACGAAAGATCTTTGAAACTAAATTCTGCCCATAAAATTCATTACTTCTTTAAAAACAACCAAAACGTTTCCTGAAGATCTAAGACTCATCTGTTTTTCTATTCGATATAAAATGAAAAAATACAAAAATTGCTTTTCAACTTAAAGATACTCTAAAAACGAAGGGAATTATTTTAGTAACATCGATGTTACTTTCAGAAATGAGTAGAAAAAACGTTTTCATTTTTATTAGCTCAGCTATCCTTGAAATGAAGCCATTTAAACATAAGTATGGGTTAACTAATAGATATTTGCATCTATTCATGAATCGTATAAGTGTCCTGTGAATAGGAACACAACAGTTTTTATCGCAATAGAATTTTTTTTTTTTGTAATACATGTTTTATTACAAAAAAGGTTAAACACTAACTTTAAATGCAATTGTTTACAGAAACAAATTACATATTTTCTTTTGAAAGAAAAATTAGTTACTTTAAATGCAAAGCAGAAATCTTCTATTGGAAGAAATATTAATTTAATCAAGATGGTGCTGATAAAAAAGGAAGACTTATAAGTATGGAAAAATATTTTTCCAGGTAAAAGATACAAAATAAATTAACAATTAACTTGGAATAAATGCTATTTCAGATGAATGTGATCTGCAGTTTCATTCCAGAGAAATTATTAAATGAAATGAAAGTCCCCTCAAGTGATAATTCTGTATTTTGGAAAAAAGGTAATAAGCTCCATAAATTAATAATCAGGAAATAAGAAACATAAAATTTACATAATTGGTTAAGAAGAATTGGTACTTCTTTGCTATAGAGGTTCCCAACCCTATTTGGCGCCATAAGACTTGAGCCAAGATATCAGCTATAAGTTAGCAAAGCCCGTGAAGAGCGAATGAAAATAAACAATGTATAAAAATAACAATAATACCCATATGTCTTTTCCTATTATTATTATTTTATTGAATGTACTTGTTCCAGGTACCTGCAGCACTTTCACAGATATTAAACTGTCTGTTACACCACTTCATGGACATCAACTCCTCAGCCCAAGAATACATAAATCTAATAGCAATATGAACGATGTTCTGGGATCGCTGAGGTCCTTCTTCCTTTTACAATTTTTACTCCAAATGGTTTCATAGTTAACAATAAAGTTTCATGTCGTGGACATTTTGGCAAACTTATTTGTCAGGTAAAAGATCTTTCTGGAATAAATGATATAGTATCCACCTCTTTACTTGGTAAACATCATATTCACAAAAAAGCAATGAATATATTTTTAATAAACAATGCGAATTCGTAAAAACCTCATCAAAAATTAATAATATAAGAACACGCGACGAGAGTACAAATGCAACACGGTGCTAATATACAATGATGCGACGAGGTATAAGAACACATCGCCAGATTCTGGCGAGATACATTTGTTGATAGCCGATTCAATCTCAGGGGCCGCTATAACAAAGTATTACCGAAGAATGTTTGAAAACTTCAGTTCAGTTTTGAAACAATCTTGGCATTTCTCAGATTAGAGTTTACAATACCTAAGACAAAGTCAAAGTATTACTAGATTTCCCAGTACTTACCTCACTACTTCCTTGGAGATTTTGCAAGTGTGTGGCTGAAGAAATTACAAGCTCTTAATGTGATCTTTATTAAAAACATGGCACTTCACTAGCGGCCGAGCGCTTAAAGACAGTTAAATACTTATATTTCTTCCAGGGTTCGAGGCCAAACGAATGGAATTGCTACAGAGTTTTTTTTTTCTTTTTCACATGTAACGTAATACCAACCAAATACATTTAGAAACGTCCTCCGCGTAAACATCCCTCTCCTTAGGCCTTCGTGTTCTTCATCATATTCAAATAACCCAAACGTTTGAAAATGTAACCAATTAAAACAGAGAAAATTTGAAGTTTATTCTGTAGTTTAACTACTTGCTAAATCCGCAAATAAACTTTCACAGAGATAGAAATCATTACAACCGCATTATATAGAGGCTAATACTAACTGTTTGCTGCTCAATCTCTTTGAAACGACACGCGGATTGAACTAGTAAACAAATTTCTTAAAATTTCGCACTTTTGGATAGAGTTGAGTAGAAGGAGACACAAAGATGAGGAAATCTTTTACACAATAATTTTACTTTATTCCATGAAAAATAATTTATGGTTTACTACAAGCCATACCCTTTTCCAATTTACTATTTGTTTATCTTTACAAACGTCGCTTTAAAACCTGTGCAAGTTACATGGAAAACCGCAAAATCAAAGTTTAACAGTTAATAGCAAAAATATCACCCAGCGGAGAATCCCTCTTACGAGCTGCTTCATCACTCTAAAATGTTATCTGCATTGGTCTATCAAGTATTCGTTAAAATTCGAAGATTTTTAAACACACAATAAGACTTAGTTCAATAATTTTTAGTTAACCATACGTAATTATAATTTATTACAATACATTCAAACTTATTCTTAATTCATTGACTGTTACTTATTTTTATTGCCTACTTTTTGTAAAATCTGACATGTTAATATATCATATATTCATAAATTATTATCACATATTCGACATGTTAAAAATATCATACTGGTGTGATATTTTAACATGTGCGAATGTGACAGTTCAAATGTGATGTCAATGTATGCTATTCAGACTTTTAGCTCATAATGTCAGAGATACTGATAAGTTTTAGTAAATTGATGCACCATAGAAATGACACGAGTTTTATATTTAATAGTAAATTTCCAGTCACTAAACTCTCAGCTCATAGAATATTTAACCATGTTTCAAACAAAGGTTATCGTAAAACTATGATAGCAATTAGGAATCCGCAGTTTTCAGTGTATTAGTTTATGATATTCATCCCTCCTCCTAAAGTTTCTGAAATACTCTGAAAGCAACAAGTATGTATTAAATCTAAATAACATACGAGCCTATTACTAAATAGTGATGTCGAGACATTTCTCGTATAATACATGATGAAGGAAATTTATGATAATATTAGTCTGAAATATTTCAACATTTTAAAATTAACTCTATGAAATGTTTTCACATACGTTCCCGTAGATATTATTGAATGTTTGTTGCATTGTTGGAATAGAGACTACTTATTAATTTCTGTATCCCTGAGTTTGTAATCTAAATTATAATAGCATGCAGTTCTCCTCGTGCAAGAAATTTGCCTACGAAAACGATTTAAAAAATTAGAGTTTTCCCCTGTACAGAAATAATTTTAAGCCAACGCATATCATAGAAAGAGAAACATCAGCTGAATAATTGAACTTTGAAAATGGAACATTTTGCGAAGGAGCATTAATTGTGTTCTTGGTCATAACAGCTGCATTTAAGTACTGCCAGATATAATATATTAAAAAATATCAATGAAAATAACGTTAATTTCTGGGCAGTTAAAGATCTTAATTGAATTGCCTGCTATATCTGAAACTCAATACATTATTATCTATATATATATACAAGTTAACTTAAAAGTATTTCCGATAATAATGTATTGTTATATTGTAGCAGCTATATATACATATATATATATGTGTGTGTGTATGTGATGTGATGTGATGTGATAATTTAATGCGTAGGAGGAATTCGATACTTTAACAGCTTGCAGTGTTAGATGGTTGAGTGGAAAGACGAAAAAATGGCGCTGACAAAAATGAATTTTTAAGAAGTGCCAACCGTTATTTTCACGCATGTAAAACCCTCTTAGAAAGCATTTATCCAATCATAATAAAATACGATATTTTTTACATACAGTGGCTTTAAAAGTAAGACGTAAGCATTTAAGCAGCGCGGTGTTGGCAGAGCAGACGTTTGGAAGAGAAGTGACGTAACTGCTTGAAAAGAGTATTTATACTTAGTATGATGCATAAATGCAGCTAAGCTATGATTGGTTAATTTTGGGTTGTTATATCACATGGAAATATCTCGAATTTGGAAAACTGATGAATTTAGGGGGACAACACTAAATGTAGAATAGTTAATTTTGAGGTCACCAATTATTCTTAAAGCAGCCATCGTATTTTGTTATATCTTACACATATATGGTACAGGGAGAGTTTTCAGGATACTTATGAGTCAAGAACATCTTGTCGAATTAGCGTAGATCTCGCCAACCAGTTATTTCTGAAGAATTTTGAATTTCCTGACGCCGCTTTAATGACCAATCAACATTCAACTTGCTTCCTTTTTGCGCTTCATAGAAAAGCTTTCGTCGATTTCTGCTATTTTATTAAACCCTCCAATTCTACTGTAAGCTCTGTTTAGAATGTTACAAAGTTTCTGCAAGTAATTGTTCCAGTTTAATAGTTGGGTCGACCACGTTCAGCTGACTATATCGTGCTCACTTCCATAACCTTGAAAACAGCCCACTGCTTACTTTTCTACAGAAACCACTTTCCAAATTTTAATCATTTTATTTTCTCAAAATGCAAAAGCAAAGTAAGACAATAACAGTTAATTTACATCACTCTGCATAAAACCACAAGGTGGCTTATCGAGAAACTTCTGAAGTTCGAAAGTGCAGATGTTATGATTGTGTGGCGACATCACGCTTATCCATAATCCTCGCTGAATATCTGTTTGACAACAGTTTCATGTTTGACGATATAATACAAAAGTATCAATTCTAGTGATATTTTCACAACTTTAGTTTATATGTTTTACTATAAATGTAATTGTTGTGCCAGATCTTGTGTGTTAGACCCCTACCTTCCGAAATGTTATGAATGTTATCTTTCAGGTAGCAAAAATCTTTTTATCACTCTTGCATTGAAGTACACTGGCGATCTTCGCTGTATTTTAGGATACTTAGTAAAATGTATCCTTATTTGCAACCTTTCGTTGTTTTGACAAATTTAAAGTCAAGCTTATTAGCTCGCATTTAATCAAGATTTGGAAATTTCTTCACGTGCTTTCTTCTGTCATTTACTTATATAGAGAAAAGAACAAATGACGCATGATGCTTAGTTAGTGACACTTAACTGTGTGCCTTCATTGCCGAACGTATCTATAAACAGAAATGCTGTAAATGAATATATTCTAGACTAAAAGTAGGATAAAAATGTAGAAACGGACTCTTGAAACTGATACAAAAAAACTTCAAAATCTTAAATTTAATGAAATATGTGAACTTATTTCTAGTTACGCGCGCCAAAGATAAAATAAATTACTTGAAAATGTTTAAACTGAAGATTTATGGAAAAGCAGAGATGTAAACTCGAAGCGATTGAATGCCGGTCCTCTCAAACACCACGGCGTTTCCTGATATTATTCTGAGCAAGAGATAGCGTGTTTTACTTGGGGGTGGGGGAGAGGGAATCATACAGGATTCTTTCATAGAAAAATGCCTTTGTCTCCCGAGAAACAGAAGATAAAGACAAGTGTACTCTTGAAAATTTCAAAAAGGCGCATAGTAACGATTTAATTAAAACAAAATTGATTTCAGTTTAATTTTAATTTAACATAATTAGATGACAGCCAGGAGTATTTGGGGGCATTGCTGATATCATGAAAACAATCCCCATACCAGAAAAAAGTAGAATTACGTAAATTTTTTTGAAGATTTTTCCATCAAATAGCAGTCACGTTCATTACCAAAAATTGGGGCTCCTTCGTTTTATAGACATTCACGCAAATGAAAGGATTTTGATATTTATATTTAATTCACACTGAAATTGTCATGAAATCCTCCTTCTTATATACATCCCAAATGAAATTACACACTTTCGGTAGTTTTGGTGATAGTATCAAACAAAATTAATAGATACATTTCGAAAGGCAGTTTTTATTATTTACTTGCAGAACCTGGATATTTTGTAATGAATAGTGAAATCTATAAACTGGTAAAAATGAAGATTCAGTCATGCTTGGTAATATCTTAATAGCCACAGGCTATTAAGACATTACCACACAGATAACAGCCAGAGGCTAACTAAAATAGGTGCGAGACACATAACAGTTTAAAAAGCAGAAATTTAACTGTTTTCAAATAACTGGGGTTTATTGCCATAATGCCAAACAATTAATAAGCTGGAAATTCTTGGTTCGTAGGTCAGGGTCAATCAATGTTATGAGATAGTGTAATGGGATTAACTTTCGTTACACAAAAATATGATTTTTGGCTTTCCCCTCCCTTTTTTTCGATGCGTGGAAAATGGTCTGAAGCAGGAGCTTCAAATTCTAATTTCAAGGGTTGTATAAGCGTTTCGATAAAACTTTCGCATGTGGAAGGTGGAAAATGTCAATCAGAAGGAATGACAGTTTATGAGAAAGATGTGGGTTTGGGAGAAAGAAAGCAGAACAGACACTGGCACAGGTCTATACAGATCTAAAAATAGCCATAGTCCATAAGAAGTGTCTGGTTTAAACATACTATTAAAGCAACCGGAGGCTAATTAAATAGGTGCGAGACACTAGACTATTGCAAGGAAGTGCGCTGCAAGCAACAAGAACTCGACTGTCCACAAACGTCGTGAGTGATAGGCTGCACAAAGGAGAGTTGTATACAAGGAAATTCATAATTTGTGTCTTACTAACTTGGACTGCGATATCCGCCCGTTTGCAGTGATGCAGAGCTGATCGCGATTGCAATGTTACAAATTAGAGTTAAATTCTCTTTTAGGTAAGTCTTGTTTTTGTTTGAAGAGTGATTCCAGATCTGTTGTACTCTAGGAGGAGTAAAATACACTCCACGCAATAAGCCTGAAAACTTCCATCAGAGGCGTCAGTACAAAGGGCGTGAACTAATGGTATGGGCGGGCTCGTTTTGAACGGACATACTTGCTTGCACATTTCTACCATTTCTATGAATGTTTAAATGTACAGAGATGAGATTCTTGATCCTTATGTCAAGTTATTTATATGTGCAATTGGTAATAATTTTCTCCTACTGGACTATAATGGACATCACGTTGCAGATTATCTTCAGGATGAAAAATTCCAACGGATAGAGTCGCCCGCGTATTTGGCGGATTTCAATCAGATGTGTAGGACGCATAATACACTGACTTAAATTACTGAAGTCTCCATCTAACATTCTCTACGAGCTTCAAGACACTGTTTGTCGTAAATATATACTGTCACTGTAGAACTACTGCACAGTCTGATATACAGCGTGAAAAATTGTCGTACAGCTTGTATTCAAGTTAGGGATGATCACAAATCTTATCAATGTTTCCTGTGCACCTCTAAAGCGTTGCAACACCAACGTCTTCTTACCTCACTCTTTATCATATTCTCTATGCTATTTTAATTTATTTTTATGCAGAAATAATAATTTCAGCAGTTTGAAGATACCTAAGGCAAGACAAAATAGCTTGTGAAAATCTCATGTTCTTAGCTACAAAATCATTTAATTTGAGTTCTTATAATTTTGTTTTACATACTTCGTGCCAGTATATTATTATAAGTAGTTTAAGAAGTAAGCTTATGGTAAACGAACAGGTAAGCTTTCAAAAAAGCATATCATTATTGAACCTTTTACTTAAAATTAACGTCAAAGTAAAATTATAATATTGTATTTACCTTAGTAAGGCCTATAGTATTGAATGGAAATGAGTGCTGGAGAATGGATAAAGCAGAGGAGGATAATGACATTTGAGCGAAAGATTTTGAGAAGAAATTTTGGAGCATTAGGGGCAAATGGAATGTAGAGACTAAGATATAATTTTGGACCACAGAAAATATTTAGGGAAATAGATATAATAAATATTATTAAGTTTCTCAACTAAGATGGCTAGGCTATATATACAGATATGGAGAAGAAAATTGAGTGAAGAAACTGAAATTCCAAAACCAGAGGGAAGCAGAAAGAGAGGAAAAAAGAAGAAGGTGTCTAGCCAAGATAGAAAAGTGGTTAAAGAATGTTGGAGTCAGCAGGCAGAGGACTTGGCAATGGTTAAGTGAAGATGGAGCGTTGACAGGAAATCAGCTGTAAAGCGTGAGAAAAAAGTAGAAGATTATATTTACCAACTATTAAATCAGTATTGATGCAAGACTGTAAATAATCTACAACTTAGCCGGATCTTAATAAGTGAAAACTGAACTAATAACTTACTTCTGTTTTATGAATAGAAATGCATACCCTGTATAAACAAATGTTTAAACTCGACATCCTTTTCTTGTAAAACATGCTTCTGTGATTCGAAGGACTGCAGTTATCTTTGTTTATTGCTATCATTCCAAGAAGCAGAAATTACATATATAATTTTTTAAAATTAAAGTAATTAAGACTTATAAATAACACGAATATAGTGAAATATCTAGAATATCTGGATATTTAGATATCTAGAAATACTAGAATACAGAAATGAGGAAGTCTTGGAATTAACAAGGTTTTAAGTAGATTTATATATGTCCATGTAATCGTCAGTTATCCCTTTGTAATTCATGTTATTGAAGATTTTATATATATATATATATATATATATTATATGATTGCACCTACGCATTACTTGTATTCGAGCCTTACAGTGCTGCGAAAGTTATACCTTTATTGAGAATCTTAATCATAGGTCATCAATCAAATGTTGATATATGATCCTGAACTTTGAATTTTCAAAGCGATTCTTACTTTCTGCCACCATTCTGGGTACAGAACAGATTAGTCAATCCGCTATTCATAGGAAATCAGGAGAATTTCTCTTCTTTCATGGAAAAACTTTCTAGGGAGCTGTAATTATATTTATTCAGCATGCACATAACGAGAAACAATACATATATGATGAATGAGTTTCACGTTTCTTAGATAACAGACAAAACCTCAGCCTTACAGCATCCACTTAGTTTCTTCCAAATAATTATTTTTACTAGTAAATGTAAGCTCGTGTTATAGAAACGGATAAAATTTTATCCAGTATGACATAATAGTCGAAAATGTACTTAGTTTATTTAAATCTTTCCATTTATGTCATATAAAATTTATTTCTATAATTAAACTAGTCTAACTTGAAGTAAACTACAATAAATAACGATTTTATGGAAATTTAACGAGTTTGGAGAATTTTTATAAATGGTTCTGAATGATAGTAAATTTTTCTGGAAAAGAGGTTAATTTAATTCTGGTAGTGGTTATCATTCTCCGAACAGAAGTTATAAAATGTAGGCTGTAAATTCTTCTGCAGTAATAAAATTCTTCGAAGTACTACTGAATTCTGCTGGACAGATCTAAAGCAAGGTTGCGTAAATGAAACAAATTCCTTTAGTGAAACCGTTAACCTCAAGCCATTCAAAGTTTTTATCGAGTGTAAAATTCACCAATCACAGTATTAACCTTTTGGATGCTTCAGGCAGAAAACCCTGCGAGTTAGATATGGTTCACATTATAGATTGCTGGATACACTAACTTCCTTACCCACTATTACTTCCTGATAGCCTGTAAGTAGCCCTTGTATCAGTAGTGTTTAACTGCTCGCTGCTCCGATTTTCAGATTAGAAATGGAATTAATGTAAGATCTAATTTTTTTCCTTTGCACTACATTTTCATAAAAATCACAGTTCAGTGCAGGTAAAATCAGCACTTATCAAACTGGTGTCTTCTGTTTGGTTAGTAAAAGTATTATAGGAAAAGCAAAATTACAGAACAGTTTTAGTTGCTTTGATACAAACTGGTAAATGAAAGCTTTTGCATCAGATTTTAAAATCAAAAATGAAAAATCAATACAATAATAAAATAAGAATACTATAATTTATTGAAAAGTATTTCTGAAATATAGAATCCAAAATATTATACATTAATCATTCGGGCAGTTGCAGCTTATGCAAATTTATACTGAGTATGACGTTTCATTGAGAAAGGACTAGTCTGCTTTTACCACTGAACATCACTTCACCATTTTTGGGTTAAGAAACAGGAAATAAAAAAATATATTCTGATCAATCAGATTAGTCTGAAAGAGTCTTTTAACAGTTTATAGTGTTGCGTTTATACTTATTATTGCGTTTTATGTTCTGAAAAATAACACTATTTGTACACACTTTAATTGCAATGTTCGCGTGTTTGAGGTGGATTATGCAACTCAAAATATGACAATTATCAATAGTGGCTTTTACATTTATGACTTACTCGCAGGCGCACAAATTTTCAAGTATTTGTACTATCATACATATTTTAAATAACCGTATTTCCTATTAAGGAATCATTTTGGCGATCTTTTACAGAAAAAAAAAAAGAATGATAACTTATAATTGGCAAATGTTATTTACAACATGCATACACGTTATTACATTTATTTTTACGCCTTACTTGAATATTCATCATTAAAATCAATACAACTACTTACTATTTGAGTTTTTGCTTCTTTGTTCTTTTGTTTGAAATTTTGTGAGGTAGTGCTATAAGTACTTATCTCTACATATAATAAAACAAAGAGTCTCTGTGTGTGTGTGTCTTTCCTTCGTGTTGCGAGTAAGCTAATAGGCCCAGGGCCACGAAATTTGGTACATAGGTGTATCGACACAAGAGCCAGTGCACCTCGAAGCGATTTTTTTGGAAATTCGAATTAGAATTTTTTTTATTTTATGTTTTGTGACCAAATCGCGTCATTTTGAGACATAATGGGCTACAGGAAAGCGAGATTTCACTCCATACATTTCATTTTTACATCGTCGTGAAGCGTAGACACTTAGCTATTTTACGAACTTAAAATAAATTTGGTATTTCAATAAATCGATTAAATACGAATTTATTTAGGGAGGTTAGCTTAACACCTTTTCGGCGGAATTTTTTTTTTAAAAACTTATTTTAAAAAATGTGCTGTTTATTTTCCTTTGATTTTCGGACACGTTGAACTTTAATCCTTTCGACTCCTTTTAAAAAAGGAATTTTGGAAAAATAATAATATTTTGTATTTTTTTAAAATTTTTTAAATGAAGCTTCCGAATACACTTCTCACATCTCAGATATTTTAAAATGTAGTTTTGGCAACAATTTTCCTTTCTTATTGTTGTTGATAGATTTTTGATGAAATTGCATCATTTTGAATAGTTTCATTCTTTTAAAAATTTCGGTTTGGCAACAATTTTTCATCGTATTTCTTATGTTACTGTTTTTAAGAGACTGAAAAGTTTAAGAAATTAAAAAGTTGTTTCTTTTTGCAACGGTAAATTGTTTAATTACTTTATTAGGATAATTAACATTTGTATCAAGGGATATTGCTTATTTCATTGTAATATTATGTTTTAATTAAATATAATTTTAATTATAAAAAAGTTTTGCATGATATTTTTTAATCTGTTTAAGTTCTTAATCTGTTTATACCATTTGAGTTCTTAAGATTTTGCAAAGGGAAGTTGGTTAATTTATTTATTAGGATAAGTAATATTTGTATTAAGGGATATTGCTTATTTCATTGTATGCTTTTTATATGTAATGCATTTTAACTGAATTTTTTTCCGTTTTTGTTTGTTTCTTTTTCGATAAAATTGTTCTGCAGAGTAAAATTCTGTGCAGTTTTCAAATTTAATGCTTGGTGTTCTCTTTAGGCATTTTTCTGGTGCACTTAAAAGCCAGACGAAGGCTGGCCGCGCAGCGGCTAGTAGTCTATAAAGCAAGTGTCTTCATTACAGATTTTACGCTCATTAATGTATTCCTGTCGGAATCTTTTAACAGTTTCTTCAATTGCTAACAACTCTCACATATCGTATTTGAAAATCGAGTCTGTCGGAGAATAGTATTTGAAAATCGAACTAAAATCTGTCGGAGCATGAAATGGAATGCATATGAAAACGGCGGTGTTGCTTGTTAAAAATGAAGAACTGCATTCGCATAATTGTCATAGTCTGGCCAATGTTGAAAATTTGGCAATTTCAATTAAGATGGTTGCGATAATACGTAAGTATGGAGCATATTTCTAAGTGCTGCATACTAAACGCATATTCACAAATGCTGTTTACTGTATTAGCTTCCACAAGTTGCATAACGTATGATGATTTTTTTTCCGTGCTTGTGTTTGCAAATATGCCTTAAATTGAAGAATTGGCATTTATTTAGCATTTTTTGAATGATTTTGTTGTTCTATTCTGAAATCGATAGGGCGTAATCGAGATTAGCTAACACCTAAGCATTTTTATGTGTTCGTTTAAAAGATTTACATTTCCAAGCCTCTATTCGTAACTCTTACATCGGATAGTGGGTTTAAAGCAAGTAAAGTAAGGTTTTAGTTTGTCGTCTCGCATTATTCGATTTACTTCACGATCAACTGATTAAAAATCATTCTGTAGAGAGCACAGTTTCAAGGTTTGTCTCTCAGATTTCTCGATTTCAAAGTGCATCAAAGTTTCTGCTATGTTTTCTTTATGCAAAGAAGCTGAATATCAAGCAACAAATATTTTTGCTGCATATAAAACGTATAAAAATGTTATTAAGTAGTATATCGCTTTCTCAAGTGTTCATTTTGATGCTTCATAAACATTGTACTAAAATAATTTGGAAAATAAACGAGAAATTTTACGATTAATATCAACACATATACTTGGCATGATTTTTTAAGCTTATACTGAAAACGACAATTATTTCAATTGCTCTACAAATATATACCGGTAAAGACAATTTTAAGGAATTTTATGCTATTTGAAATTAGAGAACAATGTTAATTGAGGGCTTATATTGGGGGAAGAAACGAATGTGTGCGAGGACGTTTTAGATATCTCATAATTCAATGATTGCATTTAAGCATGATGTTACTATAATATTCGCGTGAGATTTTAAACAGTAATTGTTAGAAATGAAAGCCAAACTATTACGTTTACTGTTATTTGACTGATAAATTATTATAGCAATTTATTTCTAAATTTTAAATAACGTTTGCTAAAATTTACCCCTGTATACTAACATGAACACCTGAATTTTATTACGTCTTTTTAGAATAATAGCTCTTCTAACTTATTGTTAAGCACTTTTCGAACATATTCTAGCTCGTATGAAACCTTAAGCAACAGAGTACTTTTGTATAAATGGCATATATGAATGTAATGTAATAATTTGGTTGTATGTTGTAAGTTTGGTTTGCTTTCCTTATTTCATTATTGTGAAGCATTCAAGGGCTTCTAAACGAAGGGATGCCTTCGTGGAGGACTTTCTAAAGGAAACTGGCTCGTATACAGGTTACACTTAAATAAAAATGCGAAAAAGCCGATCCAGTCAGTACCAGTGTTCAGCGAAGTAACACTCATTTGCTTTGGCGCCGGTTGTACGATCAGAGAACTGAAGAGAGAAGAAATCAATTACTTTTCAACCGCGGTTGGGATGGGAATGGCGTTACAATGTGCAACCGAGTAGTTGCGAGCTGATGGAACCCGAGTGACGACTGAATACATTTTAGTTCTGAGCAAAAACAATTTTTAGAAGCACATTCTATAGAAATCACTCAACGTAATGTTTGCTAATTGCATTTCCACAATTCTATGTACGCATATCACATTTTACAAAACGGAGGATTTAACCTAAGCAAAGAGACATGGGTTGCGTTTGTCGTATCTAGAAAGCGCGACTTAGAATATATATATTAGATTTATACATAGCATTGTGCTAACATAGGTATTTTGACACAAAATCGGAATTTTTTTGAAATAATATACCAATGTTTTTCATATTTCGATTCTACGACTAAAATTATGTCTAGATATTAAATTTTGTAACTTTTGGTGAGAAATTTAAAATTTTATCTTGGCGGATTTTTTTCGGTTTGCGCCAAGAATAATTCAGTGAGCGAACTTCTTAATTTATAGCAATCTATTTTCCTTTCCTCTTTTTCATTGTCCACGAGCGGAAAAAAAGTTATCGTTCATACCTTCAGATAACTTTTAACAGAGTGCGTAAACCACATTTTTGTTATTATCGCTTATAATAAATACGCCAAATTTCAAAACGCACCAGAATGTAAATTCACGTATATCTTAGGAAATGCTGAATAAAAACTCTAATTTTTTGCACGTTTGCTTCGAAATACATCTCCTTTAAGTTGATGGCAAAAACTTTATAGGTTATAATTCACAATTTTTGAAAAAAGTTAAAAAATTATTTTAAAATAAATCATAAAAAAATTGGCGAATGTTATTTGGAATGAGCCTAAATTTCGAAATATGAAAGGAAAAGTCAAATAATTTTAATAAAAAAGAGATAATAATAAATATATGCCGAATTCAATTAACACTGACGAACTAAAATTTTGAGAGCTATTTTTTTTAGCAGTTTGGCACAATTTGAGTCGTAGAATCGAAATATAGAAAAAAATTGGGATGTCATTTCAGAAAACGTCCGATGTTTTTGTCAAAATACCTATATTAGAACATTGCTACGTATAAATCCAATGCATATCCTAAGTCGCGCTTTCGAGACATGAAAAATGCAAGTTGAATTTCGTCAATCGGCCGAGTAGAACGGGGGGTACAGTACTGTCTCCTTTTTTCTTTTTTTTCACAGTGTCCTTCGTGGAAAGCCTTGGATCGCGACAAAGTAAAAACACATAAAAACTCAATATGCCTATATTAAAAATTGAAAGATATAGAAAAACATAAAACACCAAATACGGCTAAAACAATTTAAAAATTTTTACAATTAAAAATTATAGTTTCTGCACAAAAATAAGCAATTCAGCCAGCGGGGAAGAAGACAAAATTTTTGGTGAAAAAAACTGAAAGTTTACTTTTGGTCACACTCGGCAAAAAGATACTGAAGGCACAGAAACTGACCTAATTTGTTAAGGACGCTGTGCTGAGTCAATATATGGGATAATTTAATAACTTAAATGGTAATTCCAGAATGGATTAAGCAAAATTTAATTCGCAATAATAAAAGAGGACATTACTTTGTCGTTGCGAAGCTTAGTTTCTCTAGATTAGCAACAAATCCATTATTCTGTTAAGTTTCAAATGTAAACAAATATGGCTGCTATGCCCAGAAAACTTAGGCTTAGCCGCGCTTAAAAAACTTTTAAATTGTTGATAATTCTACAAATATAACATACAGGTTAATTGAAGGCATGAAGCCCTTAACCGGAATGTAAGAACAACATAAATCAGTCATTTTTAAAGCAAAAAAATGCATAATTTACAAACACATAAGAATAAAGAATAAAGCTACTGAGCTCGCTATGCCGAGTAACAGAGTGGATGCACACACACACACACACACACACACACATATATATACTTTTGGTGCGACCAATTGCAACCAAAGTAGCAGGACCACATCTGCATTTTATAGCAGTCCTGTATACAAAATTTCAACGTTCTGGGGCTACTCGTTTTAGAGTTATGCGAAATACATACATGCATACGTACGTACCCACAGATGCCACGAAAAAATCCCTCCAGAATCCATTTTATATCAGTTTTATAATTTTTTTGGGGAAAAAGAGTTCTTTATTCTGTTCTTACGTACGGATGTCATGCAAAAACATCGCTAAATTGCATTCGATTGCGGTCAAAACAGATATTTTGTTGACATATGATAACCGAAATATTTTGTGTTTACAATACTTCCTTTTTACTTCGTACAGGGAAGTAAGAAAGAAATTTACATCTTTTGTTGCATCGTCATCAGGGAGGGAGTTGGTGCAACGAAGAAGTAAATACATGAACTGTTTCTGAACAAAGATACAAATTAAAGTTTAATACTTAAATTAATCAAAGAAAATTCTTAAAAACTTAAATAAAAATTAATCATTACGTATTTTTATATATATATATATA
>KK112898.1:380233-429192 GCA_000611955.2 Stegodyphus mimosarum
TACCATCTACAAGGAACAGAAATTCAATTTATATATATATATATATATATATATAATTCAACCTCTTAAACGTTTATGGTTATTATTAATTTTTAGACGCAAATGACTACTGATAATATATATTCATATTGAAGATCAATGTGCAACAGATATCTTAATTTACACTAAATTTCATGATGCACTAAAAATAAAAATGTGAGATGCACTAAAATAAATTATTTTTAACTGTCATAATATTCTGACAGATATATTTTGACTAGAAATAGAATCACGAGCGTCCATCTAAAAATTATATTTTAGCATTAACAAAACATAATTAATAATGTAAAAATAATGTATATAAAATGCTTACATTCAGTTCCCTTAAATTCCTTTTTGGCAGTTTAAATTTAAAATCTACCATTGTTTGCAAATTCAAGACTATTTCTAGTCATACGTGACTAGCAGTGCAATGATAGTTTTCAGTTTTTGGTTAATTGAACGGAAACTGCGCAATTTTCAACTACTTTTATATTTTTTACTGTTTAGCCTACAAAATGCCAGCAAATAGTAAAGAATGAAATCACAATCTTTGAAAATATGGAAATCAAAGTGGCAACCACGACATATGCTTGATTTCGTCTCTTTTTAAAAAATTTTCTAATCTATCAGATGGCGAAAATTTGCAATTATTTCCTATACATTATTCCTCTATTTCAAAATGCCATTTCAACAGCATTTAAATTACGGGCCTATTAGCGATGAAGGATTAAAAGTTTTGATTTAAAAAAAACTCTTTTAGCATTTGCACAATGATATAAAATCCAATGATATTTGAAAAATTAGCAAAATTCGATATATTACTTTAGAAATTCGAGAAAACCTTCATTTGGAAGATTAGTTTTCGATTTATCGGATGCTTTAATGATCGAAACACTTCGATAACTGTTTCGAACATGAACACTTTGATAACTGTTTCGATCATGAAACCTTTGAAGGCCAAATTGCCCGAGACAGCTCTTCATTCAGACGACCACAACTTTCCGAAACGGCTCAGATTGCCATCGTCTTCCCTCTCCTTAACAATGCAGTAGCAGGAGCAGTTTCCCCAAATCCATTGTATCAGTTTATTGCAGATAGCTTCTAAAAGACTAATGAAAGCTTCTTTGTTAGGAAGTAGAAAGGATGTCATCTGAAATCTTCACACCTCCTTGTGCGCTAACGGACGGGGAGGGGAGGATACGAACAGGAATAATAGTGCACAGGGATGGCTGTTTCGCTCTTTTAAACATACAGGTTAACAAAGGCTTCTGTTTTCTTAGGATTAAGCATGGAAAAATGATAACAACTCAATCCCTAAGTAAAAAAATAATTAAATTTCAAAAAACTTTGAATTTTGTAATTTTCTAAATTAGTAAAATATTCAAATTAATATTTTACTAATTTAGAAATATTTCAAGAAGATTGATTCGATAGAATAAATTTAAAATTAATTTCAATATTTTTCCAAAAAAGGAGAAAAACCATATAAAATAGATTTTTGATATATTGATTTGAAAAATAAATGAAAAAATTACTACTAAGCACCTGTATTGCCTGAAAACCAGTAGCTAAATAAACGTTTTTATTAAAGAAAAATTGCATCTTGAAGGCTAATTCAAAAAACGAAATGTTGAGCTAATCATTATGTGGTGAGTTAATTAGGTTGTATCTAACCCGCCAAAGCTTTTTATAAGTTTGAACTTCAAAACACCTCTTGAAATCTTTGAAAGGTTTCATTGTTTATGGCTTATTTTGCAAGTAGAGAATTTTTACTCAAGAATTAAGAGAACTCTCATAATGAACAAGTTCTATTAACTTAATTAGTTATTTTAGGGAAAATACGTATAACTATTCTGATTTAAGAAATAAAATAAAGCATTATAAAATTTAATTTTTAATAAACTCATGGAACGTACTTGCTGCAAATATTTAATTAAAAATGTTGCTTAAATATTTTTAGAATCTTTAATTTTCCGTCAGTAAAGTCTTTTTCTGTTTTTGTATAATATATATTTTAAAAGCATTTCAATGATTAATTTGCATAGCTGTTTTAAGTAACAAGCTGTTTTTCAGTCTGGTTTTAGCACTTTTGCAATCTGTTTTATAGTTGTTTGTTCAGAATTTTCAAGTACAGAAGTTATTGAACTGTAACATATGAACAAATTTAAATGCAGAAGAAAAAACAGAAACAGTTAAATATGTCTGAAATAAAAGAAGTAGAATGAACTAAGTGTTTCTGAAAAGTGAGTTTTTTTTTACTCTAAATGTGAAAATGTCTCGAAATGATGACTGAAACTGGTAGCGAATATTTGAGTTTATTGATGTGAATAAAGCAGAAAAGAGCAATTCTTGGTCAATTTATACTTGATAATGTTACAATGTTCATTTAATTTGAAGGAAAACAAATTTTTCATCGCTTAAAATTTCAGCCATTTGCAAAAAATTGCCTATATTTGAAAAGAATTATGGTTTATGCAATAAAACCAAGAAGTAAAATTATAAATATGAGACGAAACTTTAATTTTCTCGAATTCAAATCCTAAAACATTTAATTTTGCAAATTCTTCTCATAAGTATATCTGTTTTAATTTCAGCAAAATTTTAAGCATGCGTTAACGCCAAATACTTTTAAAAACAATTGCTTAAATTATACAAGCAGTTAATCAAGAAAATGAGGAAGAAGGGTATAATTAAAACCCTCGAATCTCTGGGTTCATTTTGTGAACATTATTTGACAATATTAGCTGAGTAATAGCTAATTTTTTAGTCTTCAGAACATTTTTAAATCAAAGTTAGTGTTATGAGAAGCAAAATTTCAAGAGATAATATGGATAAACATTAAACTTTGATGGCTACAAGTTTTTCAGGAAATTTAGAGTGCAGCAGTCAGAGCTCCTCTGAAGTGATACTGTTGATTCAGGTCTTCTGAAATAACAAGAATCGCATTCTTTTTATAATGCATCCTTCAGTTCGACGTTGATAGAATAAATATCTTAAGAGTTTTGAGTTTAAATATTTTAGGGTGACATTTCGAAACACGGACAAAACACTAAAGATTCCAGTTTCTAATCTTGAAACATTCGCGAGATCAGAATACTCGAACGAATTATTCCTAACAAAAAATGTCAATGCAGATAAGGTTAAGGTACATTTAAAAAAGAAAAACGATAAATTTAATTTTTGTCTAATGCATGCATTATGTTGGTTGTTAATTTCTTTGTTTTTAAATGTAAATTAGAGAATACAATTTTAGAATTTTGTTTAATTTTTTTTTATATTTTATTTTTTTCAACAATTGTCGGTAAATATATGAGGAAAAATTTGATTGTTTTACATTTTTAAAGACAGGATAACAAATCTGAAATTTTGGGAATTTGTAAGATTTTGAGATAACCAGTTTTCTACGTGAACTTTTGTTACAAA
Source organism: Stegodyphus mimosarum (assembly GCA_000611955.2). Classification (NCBI taxonomy): domain Eukaryota; kingdom Metazoa; phylum Arthropoda; class Arachnida; order Araneae; family Eresidae; genus Stegodyphus; species Stegodyphus mimosarum. The sequence goes on from KK112898.1 coordinate 383,678, forward strand.
CAAGTTCTGATACGTATAATTAATCAACAGCATAGCGAATTTGTATCATCGAATAGTTCGAAAAGTAACTGGCTGCAAGAGAATATAAAACCGTAACACAATAATAATAATTTTATAACATCTGATAGTCTTTACTTCATATTCATGGCTTATTCCACAGTTTAATTATTTCTAAAGACATACACTGAGAACTTTTATTTCTGTGATGAATAATATTAGTGTCTTTAAATCATTTTATAAAACCAATTTTAAATTCATTTTTCATTAAAAGAAAAGCAAAATTAAAAAAAAAGTGTCAATAATTTTAATTAAATTTCATTCATGCCGAAAAAGCGATTAAACTGAAATTAATAAAATAAAGGATATTAAAATCATTTAGTATAAATAAGATTCTAAGATAATACACGTATTGAAAAAGAGATACTAAATTTATTTTATTTAGGTAAAACCGTAAGTTTTCATTCCATTGTATACGCTAGGTCATTTTATTTTACGATTTAATATGTGTCCATATAGATTTGCATGCTTGGGCGTCTATTAACTTATGCAACACATTAAATTTAAAAAATTCCTTATTCCGTAATCAGTAATATTAATTAATTGGGTGTCTATTTGCATCATGCTTTCGCTGGTTCATATGACAGTAGTAACATGAACACCCGGTGTAATATGTGTATGGATGCTACCTTACTCAAAGAAAGGTAGAATTGGATGTAACTTGGTTGCTTCTCGAATACGAAGGCCAAAACGCCGGAAACAGGTTTTCATTCAAAGGACCACATCCTCCCGAAACGGCCGAGATTGTTATTTGCTTCCCTCTTCCAAAGTATGCAGTAGTTACCCCAAATGCACTGTATTAGTTTATTGCAGACAGCATGTCCTAAAATGCAAATGGAAGCTTCTTTGTTAGGAAGTAGAAAGGATGTCATTTGAAAATTTCGCACCTCTTTTCGCGTTAATAGGCGGGGAGGGAAGGAAACGGATGATAGGGTAATGGGCGGGGATGACAGTTTCGTTTACTTGCTTGGCACCTCGCTTGCTATACAATGAATGTGTTGAAAATTGAAAGACGAATAATCAGTACTGATATGAATTAAAAACTCAATTGATGTGAATGGAAATGAATTCAACTAGAGGGAAAGTCCGTCAAAAGAGCAGGCTGCTGCCAAAACAAAATTTAAAATCTCTATGTACAAGCGAAGAATGCGTAAAATATTTCAGTATGAATACAATTAGTTCATTCATTCTAAGTCGCAACAATTCGTAAATAAGGTTTTGTTGCCAAACTAGGAAACAAACTTTTGACACGTCAGGTTAATACGTATACTTATGACGTCATGATTTAAATTTAATAATATAACAACTTTCTCTCAATACCAAGAAAAGAATTAACGTGGGAATAACATACCTTGTCAGTTATACTAACCTGAAACAAAAAAGCTATTAACAGCAGCTATTTATTTAAATTGCTGACATTAACGAAAAATTTTCGACACACATTGACGTCAGGTGAAACTGCGTGCTTTCTTCAACACCAGAATATGGCCTTATATAATAATAATATATTTAATATTTGGCAATGCTATTTTTACTTCATATTTTGTAAAACTTACAAAATTTTTATTAACAAAAATATATGATTTGAAAGCGAGTAGTCGCAACCCTTTTCTAAATGAAGTACATTTTTATCTCCAGGGCGCGAGAGTGTTGCCACTTGGTAAAATGAGTGCGAAAATGAGCGTATCAGAGTTTCCCCAATTAATATCTCGGCTGATTAAAGTCATACGAAAATGAGAATGGTCGAAATGTCTTCCCACGAATTTTTGAAATCCGGAGTACCTCTTTCGAAACTTAACTCCCTGCCTTTCCGGAAGAGATGTTGCCACAAACAAACAGACAAACAGACAGACGCTCTGTGTTTTTAAGCATTGATTTTAATAGTATAGATAATGAATAAAGTAATTGCTCGACGACTCATTTGCTCTTCAATATATTTTTCAGTACCATTGTTTTGATGTATATTTTTAGTACCATTATTTTGAAATATATTTCATTGTCTTCATGAGGTTCCCCCCGGGGGTTGACTCAGGAGAATTCCTGGGAAGTACTAGCTAGGATCTGTACTTAGGCAGTCTCAACCATGGGGATATATAAATTGACTTCACAGGACTAGAACCCTAGTTCATTCTAAGGTTGGTTCGGGCTTGGCAAGGATCGTACTGGTACTGTCGTGTCCGTTCCTCTGTCTGTGGTGGAGGTAGGTCGGAGATCACCGACTAAGTCCTCGGAGACTTGGCCCCATTCAGTTCTCGTGACGGGGACTGACAGACTGGACATAGCGCACTTTCAATGTATGTTGCCGATGGAGTGGTGCCAGGAGGCAAAATGACTAGCGTAGTAATTTTTCTATCTTCGTGTTATTGCTTTTCCCTATGCTTTGTATAAAGCCGGACGGGGACTGCGGTGGTTGCGCCCGCTTGGACGAGAGTCACTGGACCATAGATATACAACTCCGAGAGGCTTTGCTAGTCAGATTCAGGACGGTGGGTGTATGTTGTCTGTCTGTACGCTCTGTCTTCATGAGGCAATTATTTCACCATTTACATTTAATAATTTTATAATTGAAAAAATTTATTGTACGTATATAAATTTTTCAAAACTAACATTTATTGATATGATCAATCATTGTTACAATCTGAGTATGAACATTGCTACACTATTAGTTTTCGTACAGGAAACTAACAGTTTAATAAAACTGGATATCCAAACTTAATGTATAATTGAAGGAAGCAAAACAAATACGCTGCCTCTAAAAGTGAGAATGCATTCAAAATCTTATTGCTGCAAAATAAAAGCGGAAAGATAATCACTTCTGAACTCCTGAGATTTGTTGTTTCTTGTAGACCAACAGAGATTTAATCAAATAATTTACTTCGTTTGTTAGCACTGCTTAGTCTCAGTTACGTACAGATCATTAACAAAAGTGCTTTTATCGTGATGTTGGGAAATCGTATTGTCGAGGAATCTTGGACTCAAATAGATATAGCGTCGGGGATCCTTATCAGGTAAACGAAAGTTGTCTAGAATTTTAGTGTTAGGTGAATGAGCAGATTTGGATAGTTGAAATTGCGGTAAACAAAAGGCCGCAAATATTTCGGATAAAAGAGTGTGAACTTTTTAAATGCAGTATATAATTTTTTAGTTTGCTTATGTGTGGTAGAGAATTACACAGGTGATAAGTACGTTACGTCTAGTTAAAAAAATCTAGTAAAACTCCTACAGCTGTTTCATTTTAATTCGAATTTTTTTTACACTTAATATGAATCATCACTGAAATTAGACATAAACTAATTATAACTGCAATATATAATTTTGGAATATATTTTTATCTTTGAATCTCTTAAATATTCTCTAGAGTCTGTCTGTTTTATAGGCGTTTCTCTCTTTTCCAGAACAGTATTCTACAGAAATTCTCTACAGGCATGTAGAAAGCACAGGTCTTTATCAGCTCTACCTATTCGGGGGATTGCATCAGATTTCATATCGCTAACAGGATGACATAATCAATTCATCTCAAAGAATGAGAGAGCAATGCCTTTTGCAACTCAAATCTTCCCCTCCGCTGAAAGAGTAATCGCCGAGAGCAGAGACCCAGTCGGGTAAAGCAAGAGGGGATGATTTATCGTTCGCCATATTTTAGTTTAGGTACCATTTCCGAGATTAAAAATAGCCCCTCCCCCACCCGAGCAAGAAAAATGAATAATCACCTGCCTGGAAATCGAGCAGCCAACCTGCTAGCTCATAGTCGAATGTGTTAACCACTACAAAGTAAAGGTACAAGACAGAAATGCATTTAAGTCCTTACGGCCCCAGTTTAAAATTTATCGCACATTATATGGGATGAAAATATTGTTATGGAATTTAACATATTTGTTGCATTCTTCAATAATTTTTGTCAAAGTATTATTATAGTGATAAAATTTTATCTAGTTATTGTAAACTAATCAATTATGTTCACGTTTCCATTTGTTTGTAGCATATTATTAATAATTAATAATGTTGCAGTGTCATGTTTGTTTCAAAATATTTCAATTTTGAAGAAGTAAATTTAATTTTTATATTAATTCCGGAAAATATATTACTTCCTGGAATATATTACTTTCTGGATACTAGAAGATTTTCTAGAATCTCATTCTCAAACATTGGTTTTAAGCAATTTTATATACATAACAGCGTATACATTTAAGGAGCGAGAATCCATATATAACGATGAACATGATCTTATAAGTGTTACTATAATCTTAGCAGAACTATAATTTTTGAAGTATCAATAGGCAGAATTTTGAAAGATTCACCTACAGGTGATATAGAGAGCATCTCAGACATTTTTCTTTACTTTTCTTATTAAATTCATAGATCTTTCACTATTCACAACAATTTATATAATACTGAACTAAACTTGACCAATAATATTGAGGTTACAGTAAATTTAATATAAAAGAAATACGAGTGTGGGATAATTCAGTATAAGCTTTTCTACGTAAATTTAATCCTTATTTGTATAATTTAAGCTTTTTTTTTAATTCAGGATTACAAAATTTATCTTTTTGATGATGATCTTTAGTTTCTATTAAAGAAAATAAATTGGACTTCACACATAAATGCTGACAAATAGGATTATGTTTTACGTTTTAACACGTCAGTTTCAAGATTGCCAATTTCTAAGTTTAATATAAAAACACCGCATTAGATAACTTTCGAATCATCAAAACAATTTACCCTTTGGCTGTTTTGTATTTCTAAGCCGAAATCACTGTTCGTAAGGGCCTCGTTAATCGGAATTCTGAAGCATAAACAAATGCATCTTACTCGCGGTGTGACAAACTGTAACAGCAAATGAATCATTAAGAAAACAACCAGCTGGTTATTATTAGAGACTTCCTGTTTCGGACTAACTTAAAGAAACTCATTTTCAGAGCCCAGGTGTAAACGGTCTGCAAGGAAGATTTCCTGAAGGCTAATGGGTCTCTATCCCCTAATGCTTTTATGATGCCGACTTGTTCACGGCTGTTCGCTGTTCTTTTGTGAAAAGAAACGAAGCAGTGGAGTTGAATGGACATGTAGCCAGGAAAAGGCTGTGGGAAACTCGTTCTTTCCCTTCTGTAAGATATAGCAATGTAACAATTTACGCTATTCATCATTTATTTAACCACGAATGAATTTGTTGTTGAGTTTTAAATAAATTTAAAAAGACAATCCTGTCTTGCTATTTTTCCATAAAAGCTCGGAAACGTTACAGCTATAATAATTTGGTGGCAGCAGGTATGATGAAAATCCACGAAGCAGTTTTAGTTTGGTCATCGAACGAGAACTCTTGTGCTTAACAAAGAAAGAATACGGACGTCAGTCCGGGTGAAAAAAAGGACCGTCAGGCTCCGAAATTCAACTCCACGCTTTTCTAAAGAAGATTCCAGACGTCAGTCCGGGAGAAAGAGAGGACCGTCAGGCTCCGAACTTCAGCTCTGTGTTTTTAAGTTCCAGACGTCAGTCCGGGAGAAAGAAAGGACCGTCAGGCTCCGAAAATCAACTCTGTGATTTATAAAGAAGATTCCAGACGTCAGTCCGGGAGAAAGAGAGGACCGTCAGGCTCCGAACTTCAGCTCTGTGTTTTTAAGTTCCAGACGTCAGTCCGGGAGAAAGAGAGGACCGTCAGGCTCCGAACTTCAGCTCTGTGTTTTTAAGTTCCAGACATCAGTCCGGGAGAACGAAAGGACCGTCAGGCTCCGAAAATCAACTTTGTGATTTATAAAGAAGATTCCAGACGCCAGTCCGGAAGAAAGAAAGGACCGTCAGGCTCCGAAATTCAGCTTTGTGTTTTTCTAAAGAAGATTCCAGACGTCAGTCCGGCTGAAAGAGAGGACCACCAGGATCCGAAATTCAATTCGCTTGAAGTTTAGTGGGACAGCCATTGTCCGAAGATTTTCAGCATCTTTAAGTTGTAGGACTATCAGTGTCCGGAAAGTGTAGTGTGGTGATATACGTTTGTGTGGTAATTTAGTGCATGTGCCTTCAGCGTCCAATAAAAGAATTAAGTTGTGAGATTCAACACTTTCATGTTCCAGGCTTCAATCAGAATTTCAACTCTACAGTCCAGGCGGGTAAGTACCTTGGATTTTTTATATGGAGGCAGTGAGGTTATTAGTTATAGTATTTCTATTGTGTCATTTATGTCACTTCAGGTAAATGTTTTCTAACAAATATTGGTTTCGTTGAAGCTTGCAAATGCGTTGATTGATATTTATGTTTCAGATAAGAAAATATATTTAAGAATTTAGGTATAAATTTAGAAATTTGAATTCAGGAATTATAATTAAATAATATCTTAAGAATTTGAAGTTGTATTAATAGAGTGAATTGTTGTGAGTTTTGCTACTATTATGCTTCTATAATTGAAGAGTAAAATTGTAATATTTCTAAAGATTCTTATCTTTTAAAGGGTATTCTGAATTATCAATTCTAAGTCGTCTCGAACGTTATAATTATTAGAAGTAAATGTAAACTGTTATGGTATGTAAGATTTATAATTCCAAAAATTTTCAGTTCATTGTGTTAAAAATGAAGATAAGTAAATCTTGGTAGCTTAAAATTAAACTGTTGTTTATTTGATTTTCAGTACAGAATATGAATTATCATTTTGTGTAAGAATTATGAGAAGTGAAAATTTTCAGTTGAAAGTGTTAACAGAAAGTTTAGAAATCACTAATATCTTACGTTCAAACTGTGGTTGTATTGATATTTATGAATATTTATACGTTTACTTTAATTTACTTTTGAATGCATACCGTAATACTATGAACTATGAAATACCTTAATACTATACTTAATATACCTTAATACTATATACTATGAAAGTTTTGATGATCTGAATGTGAATATTGTATTATCTAAAGCATACTGCATTATCTTAAATTCTCAATTTAACTAATTGCAATTGAGTGCATCCTGTTCACAGTATAGTGTAAATTGTCTTGAATGTATGTTTAGAATACCAGAAATTGTTCTGAAAAAAATTAAGATTAATTTTGAGCCTCAGAATTGTAAATTTTAGTTGTATATCAAATTTAGATATATATACATATATAGAGAGAGAGATTCATTAGATTTAGAGTATAAGTTGAGGGTATATCATGGCATTCTTAGCAAAAGCTAGAAAAGAGGACCTTAAATCCTTGGCTGAAGAGTTAGGGGAAACGGTTGGACCCCAGCTTAGGATATTAGATTTAAGACAGCTGATTATGGGAAATGAAGCCTACGAGGAGGAACTAGTTAAAAGTCTGTTGGAAAATATCACGTCAGTGAGACTCGAGAAAGAAGACGAAGAGAGGCAAGAAAGAATTAGGAAAGAAGAGGAAGAGAGGCAAGATAGAATTAGGAGAGAAGAAAGAGAATTCGAGATAACCAAAATGAAATTGCAGGCCGCTGAAGGTAAGGATCTAATTGATGGGAATGAAGAAAGTATGCCTAGAAGAAACCATTTTGAACTTCAAAAAATGATCCAAAAATTTGATCCCGAAGAGAATGATGTTAGTTTGTACCTAGTCATGTTTGAGCGCCAAGCAAAGCGGGCGAATCTAAACCAATCAGAATGGGTTTCTGTTTTATTAACACTTTTGCCAACAGAGATAGTTCAGCTGATTATGCGAGAGCCAGAAGAACAGGCTTATGACTATGCTTACATAAAAGGGATACTTCTTAAAAGGTTTAAACTGAGCCCAGAAAAATTTAGAATCAAATTCTCGCAAACCCAAAAAAACGCTCAAACCACTTGGAGGGATTTCGCATTTGAATTAAGAAATTATTTTGAAGAATGGATCTCGGGCTTGGAAATTAATGATTTTGAACTTTTAAAAGACCTGATGATAACGGATCAAATGAAGCGTCGCGTAAATTTCGAAGTGCGCCAGCATTTTATTGATGAATGGTCCAAGATAACGTCCCCAAATAAATTAGCCGAGTTGTTAGAAGATTATGAAAACGTACGTGAATACCGGAAAAAGGTCTCTCCAGTTCATGGTTCGGAGTCGCAAAAGAGAAATAAAAATCAGCCTAATTTCAGAGATTCGCCAAGGTATAAACAGGCTGGGGAAAAAGTTTCGAAAAAAACAGAAACTTTTCGAAATCAAGATGAGCGTCATTTTGAAGTACGTAAACCTCTTAAGTGCTATACTTGTGGCTCAATCGATCACTTGAGGCCGCAGTGTCCGAAAGCTCAGAAAGACTTTAAATCTACGGCTGTTGTTAACAGGGTACAAGAGAATGAAGAAGATTATTTAGCGCCATACACTACAATGGCTAAGGTTAACGGGTTCGATCTTCCTGTATTACGGGATTCTGGAGCATCCATTGATGTGATCTGTAAAAAATACATTACCCCTTCAATGTTAACAGGAGAAACTGTTTGGGTAAAACAACCGTTCGATGAATCACCTATATGTCTTCCCCTAGCACATGTTGAAATAGAAGCAGAATTTGGACGAATATTAACAAAGGCCGCAGTCATACGAAATGAGCTTGATCAAGGACGTTATATATTAGGGAATCGGACGGCTGCAAAATTAGAAAAAAATCAAAATAAGGAATACTTTTTCCAAGTTAACGCAGTGGAGACGCGGGCTCAGAAACGCCGACAAATGATCAATAGCGAAGAGAAAGGCCTTCAAGCAGCAAAAGAAAGGGGTGAGCATACGAATATTGTACCCTTACCGAGTTTTCCCTCCCTCGCGAACGATTATACTTCCCAGGGGACGGAACAAGAAGAACAGGAAGACAGAAAGTCGCTCCTGCCCGTTTCGGAGTTCAATGACCTACCTCCTCTACTTTCAATAAGCAAGACTAAATTCCTTCAATTACAGCAACAGAGTGAAGATTTAAAGCCGCTTTTTGACATAGCGACAAGAGACTCTCAAAATAACTCTTCGACAAATATTTACAAGATAGAAAAGGGGCTGCTGTATAAGTGTCAAGAAGATCGTTTAGGAAATGTACGGAAATTATTGGTCATTCCTGAAACTTGTCGGGAAAAGATATTGAGTTTATGTCATGAACAAGTGTCCGGACATTTGGGCGTAACTAAATCCAAAGATAATCTAGCTAGATATTTTTTTTGGCCCAAATGTTATCAAGATATGGAAACTTATATTCGAACTTGTGATCCTTGCCAAAGAGTGGGGAAATCTAACGATAGAAAAAAAGCGCCTCTGAAATTAGTCCCTGTGATATCGGAAGTATTTTCAAAAATAAACATAGATACTTGTGGACCCTTGCCAACCACATCTAAAGGAAACAAATATATACTAACTGCTATATGTGTAGCATCAAAATATCCAGAGGCTCTTCCAATCGAAGATATAACTTCGGTTACAATAGTGGATGCGTTGTTAAATCTTTTCAGCAGAATGGGATTCCCTAAAGAGATTCAGTGCGATCAAGGAACTTCATTTATGAGCAATCTGACCACAGAATTTTTTGAACGTTTCGGTATCAAAGTTAGTCATAGTTCGGTACACCACCCTCAGTCTAATCCAGTGGAGAGATTTCATCGTACTATAAAAAGAATATTACGAGTTTTATGTTTGGAGGCTGATTCTGATTGGGAACAGGTGCTACCGGCGGCTCTTCTTGCTTTAAGAACTGTGACGCATGAAAGCACGGGTTTCACACCTGCGGAACTTGTCCACGGAAAAAATTTGCGTACTCCAGAAACGTTGTTATACGAACATTGGACGGATTCACCAGAGGAGGAACAACCAGTAACCGAGTATGTTTTTAGACTCATAAATCGCTTAAAAAAGTGTCAAGAGTTGGCAGTTGAGAAAATGCAAGATCAACAACTCAGGAGAAAAAAATGGTATGATAAAAATGCCATAAAAAGAGAATTTAAAGAAGGTGATCTGGTTTTAATTTTGGCCACTTCTAAGGCAAATAAACTTTCGGTTCAATGGACAGGACCGGGCAAAGTTGAAAATAAAGTATCCGAAACAAATTATATCGTATCCTTACCGGGGAAAAAAGAAAGATCCCAAATTTATCATATCAATATGTTAAAGCCATATTATAAAAGACCTGAGGTAATTAATTACCTGTCTTGTAGCGAAGAGGGTTCTGACCAGATTGAGACTGAAATAGATTTTCCTAATATTGATACAAATCCAAACGTTTACGATTATTCTGAGGTTATTAAAAGTAGCAATTTGGAAGAATTATTAGAACCTACTCAAAGAGATCAATTGCAGAGGTTATTAAATAAATATTCGCAAAGTTTTTCTAACGAGCCGGGAATGACAGACCTCGTAGAACATGATATTGAAGTTATCAGTAATAAGCCGGTACGATCTAAGCCGTATCGAATGTCACATCGACAAAATGAGATTTTAAAAAGAGAAATTCAACGAATGCTTGACCTAAAAATTATTGAGGTGGGGGAATCAGACTACACTTCTCCTATGATTCTCGTAGAAGCTCCAAATAAGGACCCTCGACCTTGTGTGGATTACCGACGATTAAACGAAATCACACGTACCCAGTTCTATCCCTTACCCAATATAGAAGAACGGGTAGAAGAAGTTGCTTCTGCAAAATATATCACGGTTATAGATTTAGCTAAGGGATATTGGCAAATACCCTTAAGCCCTAATGCTCAAAGATATGCCGCATTTGTAACCAGTTTCGGCACTTACAGGCCATTACGGTTAAGTTTTGGTTTAAAAAACGCTCCTTATTTTTTTTCCAAGATGATGCAAGAGGTATTAAATGGATGCGAAGAATTTGCAGTTCCCTACCTGGATGATGTGGCTATTTTTTCAAAAACCTGGGAATGTCATCTCAAGCATCTGGAAATTGTGCTGAAACGTATAAGTAGAGCGAAATTGACCATTAAACCTTCAAAATGTCGTTTTGCTCAAAAACATGTCCTTTATTTGGGCCATGTTGTAGGCCAAGGGTACCGGAAACCGTCGGAAATTAAGACCAAAGCTATAAGAGATTTCCCAACACCCAAGACTAAAACGGATATAAGAGCATTTCTGGGATTAGCGGGCTACTATAGCCGTTATATTCCGATGTACTCAGCAATCGCCGCTCCGTTGACGGATCTTTTAAAAGGAAAATCAGTAAAGGGTGATATTCTGTGGAATGCTGAGAGCGAAAGGGCTTTCACGGAATTAAAAGAGAAATTAACAAGTTACCCAGTTTTATATGCACCCGATTTTACTCTTCCCTTTATTCTACAAACCGACGCATCTGATTATGGTATGGGAGTTGTATTAACACAGCTCACTAGTAACGGAGAAGAACATCCCATTATATTTCTGAGCAAGAAATTCTCCGAGGTAGAGAAAAAGTACTGCACCACTGAAAAGGAATGCGCCAGCATAGTGTTTGGTATAAAGAAACTTCACTATTATCTAGACGGGCAAGACTTTATTGTGCAAACTGATCATAATCCTCTAACTTGGTTACGAACTAATGCCAGTAATAATCCTCGCTTAATGCGTTGGGCTCTGGCTCTTCAGCCATACAATTTCACAATTATTCATCGTTCGGGGAAACTCAATAAAAATGCTGATGCTCTAAGCCGAAAAACTTGATATTATATTGATTTTATATTTTTTACTGTCTTGTATGGTTCTTCTGTAAATCTATATAAGTAAAAGAATGCATATTGTGTAATATTTGTCTAAAAAGGGGTAAGCTCTGTTTTGTCTGAATGTAATTAGTCATTAGTATTTTTTGTACACTAAGTATGTTATATTCTTTGTACACTGCCCTCAATATAATTTCATGTTTAATCCATGGTACTTACACCTGTTTGATGTAAAAATGTGTGTTTACTATAATTTATTTTATTAACAATATGGTGAACTCTAATGGTGGTAATTATGGTCCAGAAGACCCCCCGTCGGGGAGGAAAGGAAGCTGGGACAAACTGTAACAGCAAATGAATCATTAAGAAAACAACCAGCTGGTTATTATTAGAGACTTCCTGTTTCGGACTAACTTAAAGAAACTCATTTTTAGAGCCCAGGTGTAAACGGTCTGCAAGGGAGATGTCCTGAAGGCTAATGGGTCTCTATCCCCTAATGCTTTTATGATGCCGACTTGTTCACGGCTGTTCGCTGTTCTTTTGTGAGTAGAGAGGAAGCAGTGGAGTTGAATGGACATGTAGTCAGAAAAGGCTGTGGGAAACTCGCTCTTTCCCTTCTGTAAGATATAGCAATGTAACAATTTACGCTATTCATCATTTATTTAACCACGAATGAATTTTTTGTTGAGTTTTAAATAAATTTAAAAAGACAATCCTGTCTTGCTATTTTTCCATAAAAGCTCGGAAACGTTACAGCGGTTTAACTTTTTGCTTAATGGAAACAATTTTTTGCTTATGTAAGCAAATTCCTTGAACTGCATTAAAACATTCATCAACTGACAGTTTTATACTTAATTATGGCACTTTATTTCAGTGAATCATATTTTAGATAATAAGTTCCAGTAAAAAATAGTTGCAATTTAAATTTCGTAATTGTCAATATTTGTCATGACAAACTTAAATAATTATTTAAAAGTTCTGAAATATGCAGATTCTTTCATCAAGTCACCAGTGTCATACTTAGTAAAGGAAAACGTTTAAAATCTAGATAAGCGATGTAACTGCTAACTTAACTTATGGTGTAGTTACCCTGAGAAAATGAGATTTTAAAAAATGTGAAAAAAACATTTTTAATTCATGCATAGAGCAAAAACAATAGAACATATGCAAAAACGGAACATCGTCGTTTATAAAAAAACATTAATATTAATATTAATATTTCATGTTTTGATCTTATTATGTATTTTAAGATAAGAATATTGTAACTGTTTAAAATAAACTGGCGCTTAACAAAGAATTTTCTCTCATTTCTCAATTTTTTTACAGTTTTTACAATTTATACTACAGGAATTAGTATTGCTCTATTCAACACACATTTTGTTTCTTTCTGAAGGAGCTCACTCTTTATTAATCTGGAGTGCAGATCATGAAAATGGCATTAAAAATGTTCAATTTTTTCTCCTTTTGGTGTAACAAATGAGAACATGCGTGTTTAGCTATCATTACCAAGGAACATAAGGAAGAACTACGGAGTGTCTGGCAATGTAAGAGCAAAATGACAAAAGTTGAGGAAATATGTACGGGTATCGTAAGATTAGCAAAGATAATTTCGTGCAGGGGTCATGAAAAGCACATCCGTAACTCCCACAGCGGGAGAGTGGTGCAAAGTGCGCAAACCAACGCAGAAATACCGAAACCTGAGACACGCAAAGACTACAAATATTACCATTTTAGCCGTACACCATCCGAGATCATTATGTTACGAATTTTGAGTGAAGCTAAAAATAAAATTATACGGCTAATGAATTTATTAGCACTGGTCTTCACGGTACGACAGATATAGTAGTTATGCCTAATCTTATGAGTTCCTTATGACTCTCAAAGCTCCTTTTGATGACTTTCTTATGACTTCTTTAACATTCCTTATGAGTGTTAAGACGTAACATGAATTTTCTGTAACTTCTAAACTAGGGTCAGTCATAGAAAACAAATTCCATACTCGAGATCATTAAACGGAATTTAGTAAGGAAAGCTTATTTCATTTCTTTGTTTCACTAAAACTGAATCTTCAAAATACAAGCAAATCATTCATTAAGCTTTTTCAAATGTGATAGTCATTTTGCTTAAATTCTAAACAAAAGCTTAAATTCAAAACAAAATAACAGAAAATGAACTGCCTATTTGCATACAGGACGGGAAATTTAGCTAAAAAAAGCTTGTTTTATCTTTGTAGCAAGGGAAAATATTGAAAATTTAAAGCATAATGTTTTAATCTAATTTAATATATTACTAATAAACAGCGTAGATAAAACGCAAAGTTCATAGCAAAGTAAATGATGACTCTAAGAATAAGTAACTACAGAGCTCGATTGCATATTTTTCGATGATCTTTCTTTGCTATGAAATTCGTCTGCTTGGAATTTTTTTTATTGCAACTCTGTTTCTGAAAATATAAATTTTCGTCTGCTACTTGGCAGTTTTGTTTTTATGCAAAATGGCTCTTCTAAAGAAGCAATGGATGGAAGGTTATGTTTTGCTTTTTCCGAAAACATTTGTTCGTATCTAGTTATTAAAAAATGCTGTGAAAGCCATGGATTTTCAAAATCTAAAGCTACGATAGGTAAGATTGTCAACAAGGAAGGACAAAAAACGTTAAGGTTTGGCTTCAAGGAGAAAGATTCTTTTCAATATATATCCAACACAAAAATAAAAAAGAATATGTTTCGAATTTTGCAAAGGTAAGATATTTAATGTTAAAAGAAAACACAGTTGCAAAATCATTAAAATGCTCAGTGTTTAACAGTAAAAAAAGTGATTAATGTTGGTTTTAGTCTTGGAAGGGCGAAGAAACATAATGAACAGCGTCATTCTCCAAGATATATCCCTAAACACAGAACGCGCTACAGTATTCTTTCTAAAAACCATTTACCCCTATAAAAATTGAGAAACAATTGCTACAATGGATAATTCTTGGATATATTCAAATGACTGCAATAAAAAGAGATCCATTGATTATCATCAAAGAGGAGGAAAAAATTTTAAAACATGGTTCAAAGAATCTAAAGGAAGCTTTTCAAAGGGATTTATGATTGTTGCTTGTTTCTCATATAACGAGAAATCAAAAACAAAGAGTGGAAGATGTTAAGATCAACTCCACATATTATCAGAAACATATTTTGATCCCAGTTTTCAAATATAAATTACTTTTTGTTTACCCACAGTGCCATCAATCAATAGAATTGCATCAAGACAAAGCAAGTTGCCACAAGTCAAAATTCACTGTTAATTTCCTGGAAAAAAATTGAATAAGAAACGGGTATCAAGGCCATGCCCTTCATTCATATCCATACTAAATCTCCTGATGTATGCCCATGGAGTTTTATCCTTTTGGACTTTTAAAGAGCAAATTGTCCGAACGTTGACCGACAACCCTCCTTGTACTTTGGAATATCTCTTCTGATATTGGAAAAAAATTCTTGACTTGGAAATTATGGTGTACGAAGACAGTAAAAAATAAGGTTTATCAAGCATATCAATTAAAACGCAAACATTTTAAGTAAAATGTTTGTTTAAATACAATGAGAATCGTTTAAAGAATGTGCGAACAGCCTCTGTATACATCCCATGGACATTTTAAATTATTTTCCTTTAATAATTTAGTATTCATATGAGAAGACTACAACGCATAGTTCATGAATTAATAAGTGTAATTATTGCTCATAGCCCGTAAGGATTTAATATTCTTGAAGGAACGAGGAAAAAGGATTAAGAATGCCTTTTCTGCATGGTTATAAAGGTAGCTCTCCTCGTACTCCAAGGTAAAGATTAATGTATACAAAATTTTGCTATAGAAGCTTTATTGACAATTACAAGGAAATTATTTTAACATATTTAATTTCTCTGCTTTAGCTGCTTCAATGATATTATACAATTATCTAAATTTTATTTGACATCCATTCTGATTGTATAATTATAGTAAAGGCGAAAATTTGGTGCAAATTTGTTTAGAGGGCAGGACGAAGATTTACCAGGATCTAATTTCTTATTTAGAGGCAAAATCGGAAAATTTCCTTCCATTTACATAAAGTGCTACAGATGAAACTGCAAAAGCATGGATGAATTTTAATAAAAATTTTGTTCATTATACCTAAACAGAATGGGTAATTAGTATGCATTGCATGTTTTCAGGAAAGAATTTTGCGTGGCTTATATCTCAAAGTTCCTGAAGTTTTTTTTCGTTATTTTCTATTATGATATAACAGGGATTTTATTCGTTTTTGGACGATTTACCATTAGTAACTCACCGTACATTTAAGGAATATTAATCAAATAATTTTATATTATGTTTATAATTATAATTCGTGACGTGATATTGAAGATTAATGAAAAAATAATGTGTTACTATTAGCATCTTTTATTTGAAAAAATTATTTCAAAATGAAAAAGAAAAAAAAGTTTTAACTTTAATATGTTTATATTGTATTTGCAAGCTATAACATAATAATTAGTTTATATTTCTTCATATAAAAGCAACTTCAGTTAAAAGATGGATTGCAGAGTGTTTGAAAAGTGGTTAAAGAGAATATGATATTCAGTTCTCTGAGTTAGTAAGCAAGATTCGGAACACCAAGTGATTACCAGGCGATACATTTAAAATACTAAAGTTTGTAAAAGGCTTAATATCTACTGTGATTAGTATTTTAGAAAAGTGATACAGGACGGTAAAACCACAAAATAGCAGCAAAATACTGGCTAGTTTCATGTTATTGATGCTGCAAATAAGGAAACTGCGTTAGATTGAATGAGACAAGAGGAGAAATAGTTTAGTGCATCTAGCCGATAAGTTTAATGCTATTTATTGGTTATATTAATATGAAATAAATACGTTGAATTTCGCTAGAAACACAGTTTCTTGAACAAAGTTTATTCTGAACATCTGAATTAAATGGTTCATCGTCAATGATACCTACCATGAGAGCGCGAACTTTAGAATAGATTTGAATGCTTGAAGAAAAGACACCTTATGCAGCTAATATCATTTGAACTATACGAATGCTCTGATATGTTAACTCTGACTGTTTATTATAGAACGCCATACCCGATGGTACATAGTATTTTAAGACTAAAAGAAAAAGGCGTGGAGTATGCAATGTTTTATACAATCTTCTGTATAGGGAACTTGTGAATGTAGTTCAGTGGTAAAAAAATGTTTAGATTTACTTTATTTCATCATCAATACCAATTAAATGAATATTTTCACGAAAAGGTGTACCTGGCTAGAAAATTCTTTCAAAAGTCATAACAGAAAAATTACACTGCTCGGAAGTTTGGTCGAAAAATACTTCTAAAGTTGCGTGTCTCCTAATTCTGCATATATTCCAGGGCAGTCGTATATTCAGAGTGCATATTCAGAGTGTAACAAGAAATATGGTCATCATTTTAAAGTGACAGAACACGGCAAAGAAAATGTTTTGTAATAGAGTGTATGATGAAATGTGAACTGAAACGCAGAAGCACACAAAGGTAAAATTCCACCCAACTGCGTATGTGTGCTGATGCATGGTTGGAGATCATCCTTATCCATGGCCATAACACAACTAAAGCACATAATTATTTGAATATGACTAACTAATTACAATTAAAACATAAATCAATAATAAATAAGACAAAATGCGCCAATGAAACGTTGAAATCAAAATTTGGCAGAAAATTTCAAATTTTCAGTAAGGTTGTATTCCACAATTTAACTTTTGAACATGCAATATAAGAAGCTGGATCAGCAAGATATTGAGTATAGTATTCAGCATCAAAAAATCAGTTGTGAAGTATAACGAAATATTTCAACATAGTCCTAAGTTCCTATCTTAGATTCAATGTGTACCATAAATGGTTTAAAATAGTATGTGAAATGTCCACAGCTTAATTTATGGTTTAATTAGAAAAAAACACAAACTCGTAACAGAAAGTTTGGTAGAGAAATAAGTAATTCATTTTAAACTTCGTCATTGCGTGACACTGCTTTCCTTATATTCAGTTTCATTAAATTATAAATTTACATTTAGTTTCATTAAACAAAGAATCAAAAACTGAGTTGGTGAATAAAAATAAATAAGTAAATTAGAAACATACATATTTTCATGCAATTTAACAGTAGTTATTTTAAATTGTTTATAGAGAAGGTATTACTTATATGATATTAAATATTTTAAACAACACAGAATAAAAATTAGAAATTCTTCACATCCATTTAGTTTAAAAACGCTTTTGAAATTATACTTCCTGGATTTGAAATATACAAAGCTGGAAAACAGCATACACGCCTACACATACAACTAAGATTAAAATATTTATAGCAGTATAAAATATACGAGGATAATATCTAGTCAGTAATAATCTGGAACATTGTCTAGTGTAAAGTTGCATTACACATGCTTTTAACTTATTTTATTAATTTTTTGTTATTAAACTGAGGATGAAAAATATACATACATAAAAATACATATTTATTCCTGAAAAGTGTACCTTTATTCAAAGTTTCTATTTCCTATTTATACAAAGAATTGGGTGTCGCTGAAGCATATACCTTTTACTTCCTTATACAGAGTAAAGGAAGTATTGCCATCAAAAAAATTCCGGGTACCATATTTCAACGAAAATGTCTATTTTGACCGGTATCGAATGCAATTTTGCCTGACGTAAAGACAGAATAAAGGATTCTCTTTACCCAAACGAATTATGAGACGGCTATAAAATGGATTCAGAAGAGATTTTTTTCGTATATACGTATGTATGCACGTATATATGTATCTCGCACAATTCAAAAACGAATAGCCTCAGAACTCTTTTTCGCCAAACGAATTATGAAACGGATTTAGAATGCATTCAGAACATATTTTTTCATGGCGTCACGTACGTATGTATGTATCTTGCATAACTCAAAAACGACTAGCGTCAGATCATTGAAATTTTGTATGTGGTACTGCTATAACATGTAGATGTGCACCTCCCATTTTGGTTGCCATTCATCGCACAAAACTTATGTATGTATGTATATATCCACACTGTTACTCGGCTCAAAGAGCTCAGTTTTTTTATTCTTATTTGTTTCTGAATTGTGCATTTTTTGCTTTAAAAATAATTGAATTATGTTGTTCTTATTTTCCGGTTAAGGATTTTATACTTTTAATTAACCTGCATGTAATAGTTGTAGAATTATCAACAATTTAAAAGTTTTTAAGTGCGGCTAAACGTAAGTTTTTTTTTACCAAAGCAGCCATATTTGTTTGCATTTGGAAGTTAGCAGAATAGTGATTTAATTCTTTCTCCACCTTCAGTGTCTTTCGGGGAAGTAAAAGGAAACTTTTAGTTTTGTGCACCGAAAAATTTGCCTTTTTGCCTGCTGGCCGAAGCTTGTTTTTGCGTAGAAACTGTAATTTTAATTGTAAAAATTATTCTTTTAATTGTTTTAACTGTACTTGGTGTTTTATGTTTTTCTATATCTTTCAATTTTTAATGAAAATATTTTGAGTTTTTAGGTATTTTTGCGTTGCTGTGAAGTCAGAACTGAATTAATTGAATGAGAAATGTAACTCTAATGAAATGCGAGAAAATAAGTGCTTCGTATTAACAGCAAATATTGTCGTCAGTCTGTCTCGGACAAAGGAGAATTTTTACGAGTAGCGCATGCGCTTTACGTGAGCGTTGCTTAATCTGTGAAAAACCGTTTCGTTTTTATTTGTGTAATTTCTTTTATACATCGTTTTAGATCTATTATAGTATTTGAATATAACATGTGGCAACAATTGGATAATTCTTTAGATGATATTATTTTTGTGTAGTCTGAGTTATAAAATGAATGAGATGTAACACTGTTAAGCGAATCTAGCGCCAGAGTGTCGCTATGAAAATAAATAAAATGCATTTTAAGGAATACATTTGTTCTATTGTGGTTTACGCGCTATCGCCGAAGTAGATTTAACTCAATTCAGTAAGTTTAAATGAAATGGAGGAAAAAAATGCATATATTTTAATATTCCTTACAAGGAAGCGTGTATTGTACACATGAGCGTTTTTCATTCAATATTATGAAGTTACGTTCGTGAATGAAAATATGACCATCCATTTACCTTAATTGCTACTATATTCATCAGACGATTAATGTGGACACAGAAATATCTATCCTGCGTTTTGTATAGCTTTCGTAAATGATTCATCGTATAATCAGTAGCTTTATTCGCGGCATCATTTAGGAAAACTAATGCTATCAAAATTTTTAATTGCATCTGATTGCAATGGAGGTTTCTGCAGAAGTCTTCCGAAGAGAGCCTACAGCCCGCTATTAAAATGCAGAAATATACTACATAAAGTAATGGATCGCTTTGTTGGAAGTAGAACCTTTGTGTAGATTAGTAGCATGTCCGCTGTATATCGTCGATGCAGACACTATGAGGGCACATAGTTATAAGTAAGGGGTTTTTAAACATTGATTATGAGATTTATGGTCAATAAACGCAATAACCAGAGGTCACACACAGTCAACTCATTGAGGATTTTCTGAAGGAAGAGGGTATTCGCCATTTGGTGTGCCAGTCAAATAGACATATAGACTTCACTAATATGTTGTGTAACATACCAGCACTGCTATACAAAGAATAACTGCACATCTTGTTCTTTATATAGCATTCCTGATATGACCTAATAACTGGGATGCTATACATTAAACTGACCTATTTTTGTTTAATTTCAAATGCAAAGAGCTTATATATATATATATATATATGTTGTATTATTATATAAACATTATTCTTATATGTTCTTGTACAGTGACCTGTACAGCTTTGTATAACATCACTGATACGACACGACCACACTCTGTATCAATACCCTCGAGGCATTAATATTTTTACTACAGACATTAAATTAAAAATTTTCTAAAATCTTGTTAAACGAATGGGATATTTTGTTACATACTATTATCAATAATCTCAGACGCTATTACAGTAAGATCTACGAAATATAAGACCCTGTTGGAAGCTTTGTAAACTTACGCGGAATGGCTGCTCTTCTTAATACCGAGTATTCTGGACATATGAGGTTTCAGACTCCAGCCTTTTTTCGTTTCATTTGCATATTACAAAACTATTTACCATCTATGCTGTATATTATGCTAGTATTCGCAATCACACTGTACTGATAATGGGTGTAAAAACTTTCATTATAATTTGAGATATAATATGTTTGAGTTTGCATTCTTAAATTTGGACACCAGTGTAATAGAGTAATATGCATGCAAACTGCTTTTATTTTAAATGTAAGATTAGTGGAAAATTGACTATTCATGAATCACAACTATCCAGGAACATGTATTTTGTAAATTTCACATGGTTAGAGTCACATAGTAGTAGTGTATCCACGAGGTTTAGCTGGATAATACTTACACTAATATTTATTGTTTTTTTTCTTTCATTTGCGTAAACGCGTGTTTGAACCATGCACAAACGCATGTTCGAATCACTTGTCAGGTGAGCTAGCGCTATTGCAAATGCTTCTATAAGTGAGTGACATTTTTTTAATCTTAATTTAGACTAAGAATAAAGAAATAAAGTAATCAGAGGCTAATAGAGTTATGTTTTATCTTGTTTGAATGTATACAAAAGGTTTAACAATCTATCCTGAAAATGAGTAGGGCAAGCATCATATGTCTCAAGAACATATATCGGGTAATGCATATGTTACGAGTTGAACGACATTGAAAATCTATGACAACATGATGGGGATGTCTGGCCCGCGAAGAAAATAATAAAGAATGACAGGATACATGCGCTGCTACAAGTTCCCAATTATAGACAAGAAAACGATATGCAAATGCGTAGCAGCAGTTGAGCTTTCTATATAAAACTCTATTGCTAAAATTTTCTATAAAACAGCTGTTGTGATTGTACGAGCAGATACTGGAAGCCTTATGAAGGTAATAAATAGCTCACAGAACATCACTACAAATATGCAGGCATGCGTTACATTAACGGATATACGAATGCATCAAGGTAAGCATAGCGCCTGATATCGGATTACGCATTCAAATTGATGACATCTTGCCAAGTCACGTTTCAGATTTTCATCAGAGGATATGCAAGGCGGATTCGTTCCAATAGTGTTCAGTGATTTTCATTTGTGAACTCGTTTAACAGAATAAAGTGAAGTTCACATAATTTTGAGAAATATAGGAACGAGCTTCAAATGAATAGTAATCAAACTCCCGTTGCACGACAGTCCGTGTTTCGCTTGCAGAGGAAAGTAATCACTACCCGCCACGCATACAGATATTACAATGTCTGATTTTCGAAATCAGTATTTCCGAAATGCCTGATGCAGAAAACAAGCACAAATACATCATTTTGTGATTGATATTACTATCACTATCCATTAAACGTAACGAGCTAAGATGCTCGCTACATACTAGGGCGATATGGTATGACAAGTGACATCTTATTCGGACACTGTCTCTTGCTGTAAAAGATCTGGGTGCGGTTTGCAACTCGACTCCTAAAAACACGAATTATAGATGCAACAAAAGAGGAATCCCAGTCATGCGTCAGTCGTATGTGAATTTTTCATGATGTGTAACAGTTATGTTTTACACGAAACGTCAATCACATCTTAATCACACTTAGGTCGCGCATACGTATCAAATGGGCTTGTTGCATACGTCACTAAATATATTGGTCAGGCTTATTGTCTAACTTGCTCATGCAAACAATCCTTTGAATTTTTTAGTCGTATGTAAAGCTTAAAGTTTAAACAAATTCATACCACTCCTGAATTCTTTAAAAATATGCTCTAATCTGCAAGAAAGCTACGCCGGGTTTGGTGGCTGCACTTCGGAATTGCTAATGACTCGTTTTTCGGATCCGTAATATGCTAATGCAAATGCTTCTGCCACTCACTTTATGTGTCACTTTTTTCACCCTGCATTAATTTTGTAAATTGTGCTGTCTTTCCCGTCACACAACTGGTGAACTAATTGATTTCTGCTATATTTCTATAAGACTGTATTTTGTTTGTTTTGGTTCACATAATAACACCCCAGTTTAGGTTTTCAGTTTTGGATTATCTAGTATGAAACAGTTCCCTAAATTTTAAATTACTTTACATTTTGTTCACGATTACACAATTGCATTTATACAAACGAATTTTAGTTTACTGATTGTTCCAATTCATCTGGTTATCTACCCTTTTTTGCTAGTATCACAATGATAGGTTTCCGTCTAGCATAAGTCTCGAAATAAAATTGGTATTTAAAAATGTCTTATTCTTTTCGTCACAATTTATTTTGAACAAAACTGAAATATTAATGTTCAATTTATAGTATCTTGATGTTCAGATTATTGACATCTGTAAGTCTGTTCCGTTCAGATTTTTAGACTGAGTACTTCTCGAAAACTTTCGACACATAATTATTGTATTTGAGATTCATACCCTAATGAATATTTAAAATAAACAGAATATATTACAATAATATACATTTCTACATAATCAAACACTATAGTTTTGCATTTTAGTATAATGCAGAAAGGTTAAAAAGGCAAAAACAAGATGTAAAGCATACGAAAGGTTTTCAGGTTTATTAGTTAACGCAAAAACTTTTCATAAAATCTTTTTTATCTCCGTTACCGGCGTTAAAAATGTTAAAATTAGTTTCGTTTTCTTTCTACGTTCGTAACTGCACTTGAGGAGACAACAGGTATTAATAAAGACAAATGTAACTTTTTAATGATGCAAAAAAGGAACTAAAAATAAAACTAGGCCATTAAATGTATAATACTATTAGAGAAGCAGGAACGCATTTTCAATACACGTTTTGTGCTGCTTTCTCCACGCCTTTAAATACTAATGAGGTTTCATAAATTAATTAAACACTTTTTAAGAAATGATGCAGATGTACTTGATGATGCAGATGATGATGTTTGACTATGTTTGATGCAGATGACTATTTTCAATCTCTGCTAGATTAAAAAGTGTTTATCTCATGTAGGGGTTAGAAGAATTGATTATTTAAAACTTTATCCCTGGCATCATTATTTTTTAGACAAATCATAGATCAGGCCTCACATCTCAAAACTCAATTTTGTGTGAATGATACATTATAATAAGAATCTCCAGAAACAAACGATATTTGCATTATCATTTGATTGTTGAATTTTGCGTTAAATAAGATAGTACTTAAACAGAGGAAATAGAAACATTGCTTCTTCGCTTTACAAGGAAATTACTCCAGTGCCTCAGTGCCTTATGTACTAAAAAACAAATGATATTTTTTATTATTGATTTAAACTTCTTTTGCAGCAAATTTTTACTTGTACTCCGTAATAAAAAACTTTAAAATTAAAAAGGAAAAAAACAACAACTTCAGATTAACGAACATTTTAAATTAAACTTTATAGAGGCGATAAGATATAGACTAAATTTTATGCTTTATATTGCTGTGCTTTTCTTTCAACTAGATTAAAGAACTTTCTATGAGCAAATAAAATTGTTAATTGTTGCTAATGAACTATAGATAAAGACAAAAAGAAATTATTTACTAACTACTATTCCCAATTAAAATGTAATATTTTAAATCAACAAAATATTAGTTTCTGGGATTTTTAAGTTTACAACTTAGTTTTAAACTAAACCTTTTTACTTTTTATTCTAACTAATTTCATCGCGGTTTCAAGCTGAACGTGTATTCCCATGATTGCAAGTTACTGAAATTAAGGTTTGAAAAATTAAGGTTTAGTTTCTGGTGATGGTTTTTTCTCGCCAGAACTTCTTTGAATCTTGCTACTTAATCGATGCTGTAAATGAAATGAAATGAATTAAGCCTGTAAGACACCCTCATGTTTCGGCTAGAATTCTAAAGGGTTTTCTCTTCTAAACAAAATTTCACTTTACACCAGTTATAAATCTGGTGAAAAAAGTGAAAAAGTGATGCATTTCAACTGAATAGCAAATAGGTAGTATAAAGGGGAGGAAAAAATTTTGTATGAATGGAAAACACCATAAATTGGAAAGTAATATATAACTTTTGGCTTTTTGGCAAATATAGTTTTATGGAAAGAAAAATAACGTAAAATTTATCTTAATGGTAAAGTAGCATAAATGGGAAAATAACACAAATTTGAACTGAATTGCACATAAATGAAGAAAGAACTTGCATCTGAATTCAGAAGTAATATCCAGAATAAAATATGAGAGGTTAAAAGAAGCACTTTTTATGGAACGAAGAACACTTAAGGCATTATATGAAATTTTGTTTGCTAAGGAAAAATACACACCGCACTAAGCGAAAGAGAAGAGGCTAGTATTATTATAAACATATTACTTTATCGTTTTACTCTTTTTGATCGTATATGGGACTGCTGTACATAACATCAAGTCTGCGGTGGTAGCTCCAGTTAATCGATAATTTGCTTATGCATGATTAAGAATTGTTATACCAGATTCATATTTCATATCCTCTTTTCCATTGATAAAAATTATAAGGTAGTGACATCCGAGATTAGAATCCCGGCAAGTGCTTTCTCATTTTTCATGACTTCTGCTTCAAAAAAATCCAAATGATTCTACAGTGGCGCCCGAACTAAAAGGTGCGAGATGATGATTCTTCTCCACTAGGATTTGGCCACTGAGTCCCCTAATCCCCAGTCGCCCTTTAAAAGGGAGTGTATGTAAGGTATTTCCCCCGCCTTCTTAGCATACCTAAGTGGTGTATTAGTCAGCACATTCGAGATATCCTCTTTAACGTAATAAAAAATAATTTAAGCAGTTAGATACTCTGAAACGTAGGCAAAACGATTATCGCTGACTTCCATAAAGATTCATAACAACAAGCAAGTAATATTTTATTGAAGAATATGATTTTTATGCATATAATTGTGCTTGAAAGAATTAACGTCGCAGAAGGAAAGCATTTAGAAGTCTGTACCTTTATTATTCAGGCAAAAAACAAAGTACAACTTTGATACAAACATCTGTCATACATCTATGTCACTCATTAGTTTCTGAATTTCGTTAAATTCTTTCACTATGTGGAGTTACTCATAAAGTTTCAGAACGGTATTTACCAGATTCTGTACACGTTTCCAACTGTAACTCTTAACATATTCCAATATCATGTGAAGATTATGTCATTGAAAATTTAAAAACCCGTTGAATGATATACTCAGATAACACAATATTTCTGTTAATATAAAATTATGAATAAATATCCAGTTTGTTCTGAAAGAAAGTAAGAAACGGATACATATCAACAAGTCCGCGGTATTTATATAATTTCATTTTAATTACCACAATCAATGTATTAAATATTTCGTACTCTAATTACTTAATAAACATTATAATGTTATTGTCTATGAATTAAAATTAGACGGATAAAATTATTTTGTTAAATTAATTAAAACACATTTATTTTGAAGCACATTTAAAAGACGTATGAGGTTATTGTTATCAGACTAATCGAATTACAAAACATTCCATTTTTAAAAGTATTATTTATAAAACAATAATCGTACATAAAAAAGATCCCTATGTCCAACAAGGTTTCTTCACAAAATTTTGCAGCTATTCCGTTAAGTGCACGACAGGTATCCAAACAGTAGTCGAGTTTCAACAACACTTTTCTAATGTGGCTCAATCCTCCAAATTTAACTTCATGAGACGTCTTCCTTTACAGATAGCTGATAGTAAGTAATAGTCGAGATTACCAATGCTTTACCGTAAGGTCAACAGGTCTTGCCTTTCTACGGCAACATTCTTCAAGTTATATGTTTTTTCAAGTTTCAAGACTTCTCCAATATTAATGTTTGAGCAGATCCTTTAAACATATTGTAGATATTTCTGAGAACAGTTCGCACATATTGACGTACATATTCTTACTGCCAACATCATATGAAGAGTTCAAAGAACGAATAGGAGCTTCTGTGACGACCGCGGATAGGAGAATGCCATAAAAATTTATTGCCAAAGATTGATTAATTCTTGAATATATGTAATATGCCAAATACACTCATGTCCATAAATTAAGGATTATTCGGAGTCACGCGGAAATCGAACTCTAAAATAAATATATCACCTGTAAAATCACTACACACATCTTCAAGAATAATAGGCAGATTTCAGGAAGTTTTCAGATGACACCGATAGTACGTCACAATAACGAGAGTGTAAGAGAGTGATATATAAGGAATACAGGCAAAGAAGTAAAATTGTTCGCAAGCGCTTTATAAGCATTTCAGTGCAATTACCGAATAGTTATGACACAAAGGACGCATTTGGATAATTTTTTACGTGGTAGAATTATCGGCCGTCTGGAATGTGGGCGTACCCAACTGGAAGTATCAGACGAACTTGGAATTGCCCAGAGTGTCATCTCCAGGCTTTGGCAACAATTCCAAGATGATGGTAATGTGAGTAGACGTTACAGCACAAGTCGCTCCAGAGTCACAACGCCGAATGAAGACCGGTATTTGGCAGTTACTGTCAAAAGAAACAGACGGAGCACAGCCTCAGACCTGTCTCGTTAGTTCTCTTCAGCCACTGGTACGACAATTTCAAGGCAGACTGTGTACAGACGCTTAGGGCAAATTGGTCTATATGCTCGTAGACCTGTCAGATGCGTTCCACTTACTGCAACTCACTGTCGCCTGCGGTTAGCCTGGAGTAGACAGCATGCATTGTGGACACCGCAACAGTGGGCGTGTGTGATAATTTCCGACGAGTCCAGGTTTAGCTTGCAGTCTGATTCTCGCCGGACTTTTATATGGAGAGCTCCAGGTACCCGTTACCACCAAGAAAACATCATTGAACGACACCGTTACGGTGGTGCAGGAGTGCTCGTTTGGGGTGGAATTATTCTGGGTTCAGATTGGAACCATCACAAGCCAAATCTATCGGGATGTCATTCTGGAACAACATGTACGTTTGTACGTTTCGGGGCGCCATGGGTGCACAATTTGTGTTTATGAAAGACAACGCCCGTCCTCACCGTGCAAACATCATAAGCGAATGCCTTCAATCGGAGGATGTCACCCGTATGGACTGGCCAGCATTCTCACCGGACTTGAATCCAATAGAGCACGTGTGGGACATGCTTGGCTGACGAGTTGCAGCCCGTCAACCTCCTCCTACATGTCTACCGGAACTTCGGAGAGTATTGCTTTTTGATTGGTGTAATATCCCCTAAGATCAGATCGATAATTTGATACCAGCATGCCTAGGCGTTGTACGGACTGTATTGCATCGTCTGGGAGACATACAATGTATTAACAATCATACCAACCATGTAATATTGGATTTTTGTAAATAGGTTTTTTTTTGTAATTTGCTCCAGGAAGAAAAAATTGCTAACTTTTTTAATAATATCAAACATATAGCATCTTTTTTTGCTCTTTACCTTTTGTTTTATAAATAAGCTTTAGAAATAAGTCAAATTTGTTTTGCTTCTAACTCTTCCTTTGCCTGATTTTGCATTATCCTTAATTTATGGACATGAGAGTAGAGTATTTCAGTATGACAGGAAATCTTGGCGGTTTTCTGATTCTTTTCAGACAATGATTCTTTTTGTATGTGTTATACTTTTAAATATATTGTATTTAAAAAAAACAGAGGAATCACTTACATTTATTCTTTTCCTTTAAACGTAATAATATCATTTTAAATCAAGTTATTCATGGCATTTTCGTTAATTTCGGAAAAATGAAGTAATTTAAAACAGACAAAATTGAGATCTTGGTCGATTTTTGCTCTTTAAAAAACATTATGCATTTCACGATTGATTGAAATTTCCTTCATCTCTTTGAAGACGAACAGTTATCCTGCAATATAAGACCGAAATGCATCATTAAAATAAAGAAATAGCGATTAATTAAAAAATATTTCTCGACTTCATTTAAAACTAAGCTGCATCTGCAAAAAAATATTTCGTGATAAAACCAGGATTGTTCACCGAGCGAGTTCTGGCAAATTGTTTGTATTTGCACCTGGTGAGTTAATTCAATACGAAAACTGGAAGTAGAGTTAACTGAAATCACTTCTAGTTAATCAACACTAATGTAACCTTTAAATGCAACAGTTAAATTCTCTTTTACTATAGTTACAGAATGTTGAATTAATTATTATTATTATAAAAATAACCGGTATTCGCACTTGTTCCGTTTGCGAACTTATTCCACTCCACCTTATGAGTTTAAATATATTGGAAGTTGGTGCAAGCGAGTACATGTAGCATTAAAATTTACCAACAGGTTGGTCTTTGCAATTTAAATAGTTAGTTTTACTTATAATTCCAATGTTTAGTATTTTTAGTAAAAAATTAAATATTTTTATTTTTTTAACAAGAATAAAATATACATAGGGATTTAATTAGCAAGTAACATACATTTAATTTATCAAATAGGAAAACTTTTGAAACTCCTTTATTTCTGTTGAGTCTTTCTTCTTCTTTGTTTCATTTACAAAGGTCAATGATGATAACATAGAATTAAAAATGGGATTTGAAGAATATGATCATTGTCAAGTGTAATTGTCTTCTTGGAAAGCAAGATGTGTTCTTTAGTTAAAAATTTTTTCTTTCTTTTTAATTAATACTAGTCTTGAACAGATCACTGAAAGAACGTTTTCAGAAGAGCTTAAGCTAAGCTTTCTTCTCTTATATCCCGTTTTAATGACAGAAGATTAGAAAAACTAAAATACTTAATGCTTTTCATCTAATAAAAGTTTCTACTTGAATATGTTAAAGATTTATTTTTTAATAAAGACGTAGCTTGAATATTTGGAAGAATGTGTTTGCATTTATCTAATTTCAATTAGCGATTCAAATACAGAAATTCAACACTGAAAGACAAACTTTTCTCCTTTTCAAATTTTATTTCAGCTTATTAAACATTGCCTTGGCTTCCTGAGCTAGTTAAACATTACACGATAATTTTAAAACGCCGCTGTAAATCTATATTAGCTTTATAAAGATTGTATAACATGTAAACTCTTAAGGTTGGGATATCAGTTAAAATCAGCCACGAATGAAGTTATTTGAAACTAATTTAGAAATAAAAGTTACCTAAAAATTATGAAATATAAAACTGTAATAATATGTATTACAATTATTACCGTTATTAACGACAGAACTAGAAATTATAAACCTGATATGTATTGCGAAATCACTTAGGTCATATGACATTTACTAGTTAAACATTAAAAAAGATTTTTTAAGAAAAAGATGCATTCGTATCTTATAAATTACTTGTAGTTTAAAAATTACCAAATCTATGAGTTTAAGCAGTTATATATGAGAATAAAAATTTATTAACGCTTAACATTTCTGAACAATTTTGCTAGGTGATATTGTAGGCAAAGCCTCTTTAAACTATACCAGTTTTCAAAATTAAAAGATTTCATTTATATAATTAAATGCCTGAAAAGTTATGAATGTAAGAAATTAATTTCAATCTTGACAATTTAGATGCATCTCGTCGAAAATATCCTTCATGCATCTTCAAATTTACATGTCTCTTTAACATTAATCTTTATCAGTTTTCATTTCTAACTAATAAGGTTTGCCCAGAGGCTTCGAAAATTTTCCGTGTCGAAAACTTAATTGCTGATAAGGTAGTTTCGAGGTTGAAAATTACTCAAGCGTTTTTGCCGGATAAAACAAATATAAAAATATATCCAAACTACAATTTTTTGTAAAGTTTTTTCATCAAGCTTTCATAATATATTTAATGATCAGTTGAAGTATATTAATACATAAGTTTGGGCCGTAGGACATAAAGTATGTTTAAACTATATCCTTTTTCTCTATTAAAAACTAATATTTATTTTTATTTGGTTATACACTTAGTTTATATATAACTTGGCTTATCTCTTGAAATTCTTTTAAGTTGAATTATAGTGCATAAATCACATACATTTCCATCAGTCTTAATTTCCTTCACTGAGAGCATAACAGTAACATTAAATGCGTGTGGAATTCGAGTCTGCAAGACGCAAAATCTTAGATACGTTAGTATTTTTAGAATTTGTGTCATGGTTCGAAAATTCTGTACGAAGGCATTCTTTTCAAGCAAGACAAAGCTTTCAATTGAATTAATTGTTTTATTAAAAACGATTCATCCCTTAGCTATGAACAGTTTTGTCGAATATAACAACCAGTCCTTAAAGCTTTGTCTTTCCTTCTCAGATTATGAGCGTTTTGTCAAGTGTAAATTATTTTAATAACTCTGGCACAGGCCGATAGAACACTTTTAACATACCTAATAATAGTCAATTGATAATAGATTGCATTTAAAAAAATTAAATGCAAGGTTGCATTTCATTTCATTTTAGGTTGCATTTCATTCCACAAGAAAACATTTATGAACCAATTTTAGTCTTCTTCTTCAGCCCCGAATAGCACGGCACCATTACAAGAGTTTCATGGACTGGAGCAAATATCCCTAAACATGCATATCTCAAGGCCATTTTGATTCAGTAAGGCAGAACTGAGCAGAAACTGCTATTATCCAGTACTTAAAACTTAACTGCAAGTATACCTTAATCATGGCTTGAATTCAACAAGAGTGCGCAGATGCCTGCACAACAATGGTCTGTATACAAGTTGACCAGTTTTTTTATGTCCCCTTGACCCAAGGACACAGAGGTACCCGTTTATGTTGGGTAACAGAATACGTCTCCTGGACCAGTCAGCAATGGGCATCTGTTTTCTTCACAGACGAGTCCAAGTTCACATTGGAGAGTGATTCAGGTCGTCAGCTGATCTCGAGGGAACAACGCACCAGATAGAACCACTCCCACATTGTAGAAAGACACAGTTACAGAGGTGGTGGAATAATGTTTTAGGCTGGGATCACTGTCGGTGATCACACTGACCTGCATGTGTTCCAAGGAGAAACTTTGACCGGTGTTAGATATCGAGACGAGATCCTTCATCAATATGTTCTCCCATATACCGCTGCTATTGGTCCTGGATTTCTTCTGATGGACGACAATGCACGACCGCAACGAGCTCAGCTTGCTGAAGAATTTCTTAAGGGTTACAACATGGATCAGATGGAATAGCCAGCTCAATATCCAGACCTAAAAATTCGATAGAGCATCTTTGGCACTACCTTAAGAGACAGGTTACTGCTGTACCTCCTCCTCCAAAGTCGTTTGGATGAGCTTGAATAAGGAGTGCTCCGTGTTTGGTCGTAGCGTCCCACTTTACTGATTGACAACTTAATTGACAGCATGTAGCGTCGCTGTCACCAATCTATTGCAGCTAGGGGTGGGCACATTCCTTATTAGAACCCATTTTTGTAATGTTACCCCCTCTTGTTTCCTGAAAAAACTGTAATATACTATTTCTCCAACACTGGATTTCTCTGCCAAGAGTGCAATATTTTGTTGTAATTCATTTTTATATTGAACAGTAGAAAGATTCCATGTCGCATTCATTTAAGAACTGTTTAGTGCGCATGTCCTGTAAATTTCTTGTTTCTGTGTTGCTTCGTTCTCAAATTAGGCAGGAAAAACACGCTGTTCCTGTTTCTGTGTTGCTTCGTTCTCGAATTAGGCAGGAAACACACGCTGTTCCTTAACTTTTGAAAGGCAGTGTACCATGTATGTATGATTATGCCCATTCCCATCAACCGAGCATCATTAGCGGGTACGTGGAGAGTGAGGTATTTTTCATATGGAGTGGTCGACGCATTTTCCAATATTCATCACATTAAAAATCTTTATGATGCCCTCGGAATGTCTTTGCATGTGTAACCCTGTAGCAGGTTTAGAAAGTTATAAACTGCCGTAATGGAGGAATGGTCACTGCTAACATCTGCGATTGTCGACCACCTCATTTAAAGCACGGGCAATCACTGTAAATTTTGTGTGAAATCAGGTAGGTGGTTCACATGCATTATTAATGCACATTTTGTTTGCTTTCATTTTTAACCCTTCGACGGTTGCGAGACTAAGCGAGACAATTGTTTCTTCCCAAATATTCGCGATATCTGTCGGTAATCTGTCTGCCGTAAATTTGTAATGCGAGGTGCGTTCGTTTGAGCCCAATGCGGAGCGTAACTGGAATGCAAACTGAGTTCGTTGATGACCATCAAAATGTTATTCATCAGTTGCCTAATGAACGAAATGTAACATCACCTTACAATTTTCGAAAATTAAATACCGTTTTCATCTTTGGAAAGAATGCTAGTTTATGTTCATGTATGAACACATCTGCTGCCTTCATAAGCAATTTGATGTTATCGAAGCTTTACTTTCTAATTTTTGCTGAGGTTATCATCTCGTGCTTAATTTTTAAAGACAGTATATTTTATGGAGCCGGTATCAGTGCTTTTTGTAAACACAAGATGATCCACATATTGATAAACCATTTCAGTCTTAAAAATAAATTTTATAATACGATTATTTGCTTTTAATTGATATATAAAGAGTGACCCAAAACTGTAGAGGGGAATGATGTATGCAGATTTTGTAATCAAATATGTGTCCGAAAGTAGCTTAGTTGAGTTAGCACAAGATGCTCTTCAGCGGTAGATGAATATTCTTATGGTATAAATCATCATTTCCCATTCGAATTTAGAATCTGTAGATTTTCTTACATGAACGCGGAGCACGCTGACAAGTATTTTCTCTAAGGGAT
Source organism: Stegodyphus mimosarum (assembly GCA_000611955.2). NCBI lineage: Eukaryota > Metazoa > Arthropoda > Arachnida > Araneae > Eresidae > Stegodyphus > Stegodyphus mimosarum. Next base: position 416,995 of record KK112898.1, read on the forward strand.
AGCGGCTAACACAAAGCAGTTTATCAAATAAGGTACAGAAAACGGTTCCCGGTTACCTGCTTTGAGCAGTAGCTAATTTCCATCGTCAACTCCATATATAAAATGCATATCGGCAAGTACTACTTATTGCCCAAACTACGCACACAAATGACGATTTACACAACAGATAGCTTTTATCTACCGCTGAACATCTTCTTGTAGCTCCACAATGCGATATTTTTGCACAGACATTCCATTATAAAATCAGCACATTTCGGTCCCTTCTACTTGCCTTAGTTTGCATATTTCAGTACTTTCATTTTTGTCGCATATTTTTAATCATATTGTGTATGCTTGAATAAAGAGCTCAAAAGTGGAAATCTTTTTCTCCTCACGATTTGGCAACTCTCAGTTCTTTAAATAGAGTGAAGTTGGAAAATCACTGCCAACCTTTCCATTGTGGTTCATGATCATTTATAATAATTTATTTAATAGCAGTGTTTAGGTGCGAATGATTAGCTTGCCTCCATTTGATTTGTTATGGACTGTTTATAAATGGGCATTAAGATCTCCGAAAGTAAAAAGCTTTATGGAAAAAATGGTTTGTAAATACGGAAACTATCTCAAAATTTCACATGTAGCTTTCCGTGGAAAATTGATGTAAAGGTGCATAGCCTTGAAAAGCTTGATAAAGAATGCACAGCTGATATACAAGTTGACTTCAATTCAATACACTGTTTTCTTTCGAAGCAAAACAGTAAATTTGTTAACTGTTTGTATAAAATAATTTCATGCAATTCTTAAATCTGTGAGCCTAAAACGTTGCTGAAACCTTAACAAATACTCCTTTTTCAGCGTGTTTCGTATGAAAGGTTCACTGAAACGTGTTTTAAGTCAACAAGATTAATAGCCTGTTTAGTTTCATAATGCTACTGAAAATATTTAATTACATGATATTTACCAGAAGCATTTAACTGTTCAAATTGAGAGTAGCAGTTTCTAAATTAAGTTTATTAATTTAAAAAGAATAAAATGATTTTATATTGCAAACTTAACACTGATAATGAATAATCATATTATTTTGGTCAAAACAGAAGTATTTATTACCAAAAGATAATAACATTGCGCTTTCTTGCATAATTCTCAGTGATAGCTATAAAAGTTTCTTTTAAGAATACTGTTTTTATTGCTAATTCTTTTATGAAAACATTGTATATATATATGGAATTTTGGTGTTCTATTTTTAACAGCAATCTTTGCAAATTGTTTTTTAGTGTGTAAAATGTTAAGTAAATATGCCATAAAAAGATTAGAAATGTGCGTTAAATAACAGGTAATATACATAATGTTTAATGCAATACGGCATAATAATGTTTGGTTAGCTTTATTCGAATACGGCAACGCATACGTTGGTTATCTGGCTGAGGGAAGGAATGGCTTCGTGGAAAACTTTCTGAGTTAAACTACCTAATATTCACGTTACACACGGGGAAAACCAAGAGAACCCATCATGCTGCCAACCGATTCGTGTGAGTTCAAACTCAGGTCAAGTTACCGGTATTCAACGCTTTTAACCTCTTGATTACAGGCAGGACAAGACTCAGATAAGCAAAATATTTAATAAATATATGTAAATATTTACACATGTACATTTGCTTTGTTTATTACCATTAAGTTTAATTTTTTTCACAGTAGTAATATCAAAAAGTATGGCATAGATAATGTGTAAAAATATTACATTTTTAGTTTAAACATATGTATACACATATGTCTGCAAAGAGTGAAAAGCAAATTTTGCATTAAAAACTAATAAGAATTAATTATAAATATCATAATATCCGGATTATTTCTGCCACCTCATAATACGCAGTTGTTGAAGGAATCATAATATTACATACAGTTACGTAAAGACTTAACAGCTCTTTAATGGCTTTAGAATGCTCAAAACAGACGGCTCAAGTACAACGGGGTTTAAGGAATTCTTTGCTTTTCCACTTCGAAGATTAATCTAATTGTGATCTGGCATTTGACATTTACATATTCGAAATTCTCTTATCATTTTTTAAATTCTCTTTTATCAGATTTCAAGTGAAATTATATTTTATCATTTGCTAAAATGTCATCTGCAGCTGGAGGTTTGTTAATTGTGCTCTATGCCTTTACATTCTAATTCAGTTCAGTTGTAAACAATCACAGGAATATGGAATTATTAGGCGAAAGACAAATTATTATTCTCTATCGAGAAACGTAATATATTCCGTTTTAAATAGCAACTAACAGAAACAGTAAAAATATGTATTACATTTAATAAACATTTATCAATTAAATATGTCATAAATGGTGCAATTTAAAGGTATTGTAGGGAGTATGTTAAAATGTTCTAATCGCTTGATTTTTGAAAATAAAGAAGTCCAAAAAGTAAGATATCCATAATTTCTCGGAAATGTACCTTTAGGTACGACGTCTACACATCTCGTAGGATATTTACATTACCCCGAAAATATCACTTTGTTTTAAAGAAAAAAATATCTTCCTTTGCCTTTTGCACGTCCTTTTGTCATCAAAGGCCCAGAGAGAGAATGTGTTTTATGATGATAAAACATGAAAAGTGTCTCTATAGATGGAAGTTGGATTTAAAGATGGAAGGCATAGGCTGAATACAGCAACATTTCCGAATCAAAATACAGTAAATTTTGCAGCATGATGCCTATTGTTACCACGGTGGAAAGCGAGAAAGAAAGCTCTTTGTAGTTTACTAGCTCTGGCGTTAGTTCCAATCTGAAAACACGGCAGATTTTGGCAAATATCAGCAGAAAAGATTTATCGTTGCTTTTTATACAAGCAACTTTTAGCAAACAGTGTCTTTACTGGCATACCATATACTTGAATAAATAATTTTGGGATACTGATGTTCTTTGGAAATGATTCAAGTAGTCTCTATCAAAAAACACATGGGCTTATGGCTCTTGAAATTAAGGTACAGTATCGCCTTCAAAATCTTTTAGTACAATTATCTCCAAAAATAGTTCACTCATGTAACGAAACATCACAGAAATGTAGACATCGAGCTTCACATCTCGTTCTTTTAGAGATAGGTATCGTAATATGTTTGACGAATTTTTACTCAAAACCCAAAAATCTGCACCAGTTTTTGTAATGTTGTTTAGCACACTGACAAAATCTCATTTGTGAAGAGTTAGATGTGGGTTATTTGTTATACTTTCCACGGCCATATATCGGAATCCAGTGGCGGACATTCGGAGCGTGGGTGAATTTTAAAGGCTACATGAGAAGACTATATTAAAGAAAAACAAATATCTCTGGACATTTGCTGCGCTAGTCCATCTACACAGAGCAACATATCGCCGGCGGGTCAGAAATACGTCTACAGCGCCTGCGCAGGAGGGTTGAACATTGAGCATGACGGGATACATTGTCGCTGGAGACATATTTGTTGAGAACTAGTGAAATCGTATACGAAAATCACATATCCAATTGCAATTGTGGCTATTGAATCAGCAAGTAACTTACTGAATAAACATACGCCGCGAATTTTTTAGAGCTTCTGTTATTATTTTAATGAATTTAATTTACGATGCGATATCATTTTGGATCACAATCCGTTCATATCCTAATAAATAGAATAACTTTTCAGAATTTTTTTCGCCTTGGTACAAGCGATTTCTTATTGTAAGCTATAAAGCAGGGGTTCTCAGGCAAGGGGAAATACTTCTGGGGGGGATTTCATAGTATCAGCGGGGAATGCGGTTAGCCTTTTATTTAGCTGTTAAGTATTTAGTTTATTTTATGAGTGCAAAACTGCTTTTATTCTAGTTTTTGCATGTATAAAAATTTCCTATGGTTCTTTCTTTTTTAACTTAGAAGCACATTAACATTTTACCTAAATTTAAATACACTTTTGTGCATTTTCTGAGAATTTATTGCTTGCTGAGCAAATTTGTCTCCTCGTCCAAACGAGTCTTAACAATTTCTGCGTCTGAACTAGAATTTTCCAAATTAAAAGCAATACGCACCATGACCAGCTATACTCTAACTATTCGCGCTTCGGATGTTGAGGCAAACTGCGCCTGCAAGTACTGCATTTGTTAAACTGATACTGTATGCAGCGTCTGATGTACACTTTATTAATCGATCTTTTTAATCTTTAAAGTCTTGAATGTTCTAACAAACGTTTAAAACTCTACTGCTCATCTCTTTTTTGATCGATACCGCTGTCATCGTAGCTTCATTTGTCACTTCTCATGTAAGTCACTTGATATATTTATATCTATAAAGAGGGGAGAACATTTGAACGCACATTATATATAAAATCAATCAGATAAACTATGAAAAAAATAAAGCTCTAAATTATTAATAAATACTTACATTGCTTTTAATTTTTTTTCAATTGCTTAAGCAATATGCTATTTATAATATTATAAATGTATTATATTAAAAAAAGTTTAAAATTTAAAAAAAAAATCTGAAAAGTTTCAGATTTTAAATTACGTCCAAAGGAGAGTCTTTTTAATATTTTGTGTGTCACCAATATTTATTAAATATCAACTTCTTCGCACTTAAACCATAAGATTCAGTTCAAGAGCAATATTGCAAAATAATTTTAAAATGAGCATATCTTGAGAATTTCCGATACTCAGTCGCGCGCGCTGGAGTTAAAAATGTTTTTCTGTACAACGTAGCAATCACTCGCTTTGAAATCCTTGAGTTTGTTAATCAAAAATTCGCTAAAGTTTTACAAAATATGAAATCGATAATAAAACAAATTCCCAATTTGGGGTTCCAGATGCTCATATTCGCAGGAGAATTAAGTTATTCAAAATCGGATGGCTCTAGGTACCGTTGTTTTATCACAATGCAAGAAACATATATACATTTATGCAGATTCTGCATTATTTAATTTCTTTAAATATAATACAGGACGATGATATTTGGTGGCAACAATTTGGAAAGTGAAACAACGCTTGTAGTGAATCAACGCAAAATGTCAAAATGAAATTAATAGTCCTTCTGGGCAAATTTCTCCTTTGGACTAAAAATAGTATAAAAGTAAGCTATTTATAGTATTATAAAAACAATTTAAAGAACGTATGCCAGTTTAAATGATAACTTCTATGGGAATTAGTTATTTTCTAAGGCGTGTAAATGATAAATGGCAAGCTAGAGTAATTTAGCGTAAGAAAATGAAACTAGAATTGGGAAGATTAAATTATAGGTGTATCTAATGAGAAAAACCATCGCAAACAAAACTATGTAAGGCTCGAAAACATGAAAAAAATCGCTTGGCAAATTCAGTTCATAATTTATAGCTGTATATTAACTTATTTAACGAGTAAACGTTATTTCTAGTTTGGAAAGATTCTTTAGTTGTTCTTCTTAACTTACTAACATCTTTTGGGGAAAATCTGAGGGGGCTTAACGTTTCATTCAGTCGAAACTCTAGGCTGTGATAAGATTATTAAAGCTCACTGAAGTACTTTTCTATGCATGTCACATTCACCACCTCCGCAGAGAATATCATACAAAGAGAGAAAGAGAAACCAACGGACCTGTTATCATAACAATGAATCGATTTCGTGATAATCCGCATATCTAAGGAGCAACAAATGGGAAAGAAGGCTATCATTCTTTGTAGTATACAGACAGCTGTGGAAACTACTTTTTATTTAAGCTAAAATTGTTAATGGTTTGTGCTTAATTGACAGTAGACAATAGGACGTCTTTAAATGTAACAAAATTTATTCTTCCAATTTATGAAGGTTTGCTTGAAAAAAATGGGCAGACCCCTAAGATTTTGATATTTTTTATTAAATCAATATTTTAAGCATTGTTCTAAAATGTATTTTGTGCAAGATATTCTGTAAATGTGACTCAGAAAAGCTCTTTTTTCCGTAAATATTCAGCGTAGACATGTACTTCGAATTTCAGAGTTTTCCAAGACGTGAAGAAGAATTTAATGAAACAGTTTTGGCAATAGGTTTAAAACACATCATAAATACCAAGTTTAAAGTTTTTATATCTCACTCACAGCAGAATGTCTAATTAATAAAAAATTAATTGTTATTTAATATGTTAAATACAAAACTCCTTATATTGCAAAAGCTCTAGTTAGAAAGCAATTGCAGCGTTAATAAAGAATGCTCTTTTACCCGGTAGGCTTGGGTTTGGTTAGGGTATTTGAATATGGCTAAGCACATTAGGGCAATATTTATAATGGAAGAGATGCCTTCATAAACTCTTTTTTATGAAGACTGGCTCATATTCACGTTATATAGGAGACAGACGAGAAACACCAACCATGTAACCAGCCCTTTCGCCTACCGGTCGAACTTGCAGTTTTCAGCGGTTTTAAGCATTCGGTTATTACTGGAACTGCTTCCAGATTCAGAATAATTTTTTGCCAAAATAAGTAAGTTTCCTTTCATAATTTCTCCTTAAACATTTAGCATATGGGAAAGAAATCTTTTTACAGCGTTCATTGTAAAAAGCCTAATCAGTAAGTCCATCTTATAATGGTATCCTGAAATTCGCATTTTTAGTTATGGAACTCTTCCTTCATTTTATTAAAGCATATTTACTAAAGTTGTTTCTTCATATGTTTGCTAATGAGAATTAGAGCTTATAAAAATTTGCAAAACCCATCTGTTCTCCCTTGTAATGCTCTTCAATTGAATTGGTGACAGGTCAGGAGAGTACGGTGTCCAGGGAAACATCTGTATACCTTGCAGATCCTGTTGGCAGATGCGAGCACTGTGTGGTCGGGCATTATCCTGCTAACAATTGCATTAGGCATCCCCTGAAGAAAGGAGATTGCCACCGGCCGCAGTACATTATCCAAGTATCGTTGGGTCGTCATAGAGCCCTGAATACAAACTAGAGGTGATCTGGAATCGTAGGCAACAACGCCCCAAACCATTATGCCACGTTGCCGCGCGGTGGGGCGTTCCACAGTTACTGCCGGATTAGATGTGTCTTCACGTCGACGTCATACACGTATGCGGCGACTGTCACTGGATAAACAGAAGCGTGACTCATCTGAGAACACGACGTTTCGCCATTCTGTCATACACATCGCTTCAGTCCGGCAACTTTCTAAACGTTGGCGTCTATGCTATGGGGTCAATGGCAGTCTTCTTAACGGAAGCCGTGAGTGCAGGCCACGTTCATCCAATCGACGGGAAATGGTTCTGGTACACACGGGAACATCCAGGGTATTTTGCACATTCTGCAGAATAGCGGTACAAGTGACTTGCGGGACCGCCACAGCTTGTCGGTGGATGCGTCGATCCACGCGTGCTGACGTCACTCTGGCTGCACCTGAATTCTTCCTTCTTCCCACATTTCCTTGTTGCAACCATGTCCGCCATAGCCGTTGCACCGTGTTCGCATCCATGTGGGTATCAGCTGCTATTTGACGTAAGGACCAACCCGCCCTTCTCAGTCCGATCACCATACCCCTCGTAAAATCGTCTATCTGCTGGAAGTGCCTTCGTTGACGGCGGCCTGCCATTCTCTCCTATTACACGTATCCTCCGGCACAAAAACCAAATTTCTTCGATAATTCGTCCGGCAGAAATAACGACACGAATATTGTCCATTCTGCACGTTCCTTCCCTTATATCTTACTTCACGTGCGTCGGAGAGCATTTCACAGCATTCGCATAACTCAGTGACATGCGTCTACTCTAAAATTTGCATAAATTTCTGACCACTCCTTCTTGGTGTTGCATTTTCAATGTCGAGCAGTGTACGTGGCTGCGATGAATATACGTTATTGACCATCGACAATATATTCGATCTTTAATTTTTCTTAATAATGATAACAAGTACGTTCTTCAGTACAGCGTAAACTGATCCTTAAAAAATAATTTTATCAGACATTTTATAATATTTGTTATTTTCTATCGGGAATGTAATAAATACAGGAAGTTCTGTGCAGTAATAGGTGTACTGCAAAATTTCTAGCTGTTTTAACTACATAGTATCGTCTGAATACGAAATAAAATCTAACGCTTGTGATGAAATTTTGCAGCAACCTATATATTTCAAGCATCTGAAATATATTATTTTTTTGATTCGGATGCTAATAGAGAATTTTAGTATTATGATACTCCACTTTTTGTATCATTTTACGCTCATGCAGAGGCAAATGAGGCTTCAAAAATCATTTGAATATCTTCTTCAATTCAATTTTAATATTATTCAACAGTAAAGGGTTTATAAAAAGGGAAGAGATATATTTGATTTTTCTTACTTTTTATTTTTCATTTTATTTTCTAACCTTTAAAAATTGTTCAAGAAAGAAACTTAGATGTTAGACTGGACTATAAAAGTTTTAATTTGTAAGATTTAAAAATTAATGCCAAAAAAGGTTGTGTTTGAATCGAATTAAAATAGATTTTGTTAAGATATTTGGTATCTAGAAATTAAGGTACTAAATGCTTTTTATTGCGAATTACAATTTTATGTTAAATTTTAGCCATTTTCAGAGAAATGTTTAAATAAAAACTTCTATTTTAGAAAATTTAAAGTTCTCTTCCTTAATATATATTAAAATGTTTAAGCAGAAGTAAAAGTTTGAAATATAGTACGTTTTTAAGAAGAAATGGAGGAAAAAATATAAATTTAATTAGCAGATTGATTCAGTTTAATCTTACAATTTTATCATGCGTTTTTTCGTTCCATGACATCATTTTCACTCGAATCTTATTTCCTTAGAGAATTACACTCCCATAACATTAATTTTGTATTAAAACATAATCATATGTTCTTGACAGAACATCGGTATTGAACCATGCTAATATTACATCATTTATTGCTGTTTAGAAACTAATTTTATTTTTGCAGTCAAAATGGTTTTCAGGCAATGGAGCCGTACAGAATAACTTAGAGAAACAACTTACACTTACAAATATATATAATAACTATTTTTTGTCAACAATGGAAAAAGTCAAATAATCACATAAATTTAATCACAGTAAACCATCTTTACGACAACAGTAATCGGACAACAAAGCAATACTTAATGACGCAACATCAATTTCAACCTTACACGGTATGCCCTTTCATACAACAAGAAATCACACCATCGTACCAAATCTATCAAACACACCGGGTCCGGACAGCATCACCTACAAAATCGTCAAAGTACTGTACCACAGTTTTTCCATAATATCTTCAATAAGTTGCTATACGCGAACTGTTTTCCTAAAGCATTCAAAATAGAAAATGTCATCTTCTTTTGAAAAAATGCATAAAGATCCAACCAATCCTTTTGCCCGATATGCCTCTTTTCAATACTTGAAACAGTTTATAAAAATTAATCATCAACCAGCTCAAGCATCACTTCAGCAAGTGAAGTGACTCAAGCCCATATCAGTGTGATTTTCGCACATGCAGATCGATAATTCTTGCGTAATCAATAATAACGGATATCATCTTACATAACGAATACAATGGATACTACATTGCAGTAATCAGCCTCCGTCTTAAGAATGCTCTCGACACACTGTAGTGGCTGGCTATAACCCAAGTACTCAGAAACGTCAACTGTCCAGGAAATTTATATCGCGTCCTAGTAAATTATTTAGCTGACAGAAAACTATTAATAGTACACAACAGCGACAACATATTAAGTGAGCAAACCAGAAGATACCCCGAAGATACCCCGAAGATTGACGCACAGAACCATTATTATGGAGCATTAGATTCGGTAAATTCCCTAAAGCAGAATGGCCTGAGCATACCAATACGATAGCTTACGCTAACGACGCAGCACTAATTTTTCGCCGATTCTCAAGGGCGGAGCTCGAAGCACAAGGCACAACCTCCAACCAATTATTCAATAATCTCTGCAGCTCTCTTAAGCTGATCATTTAAGACTTCCAATCATCAGCTCTCGTTATATCTAAGAAAGGCAAAATTATCCAAAGCAGACTAAAGACGTCAAATTAAATGGCAAGGTTATTGAAATAGTAAAAATCCTGATTCACGTGGATCCTGCATGATATTCAGCTTAAATCCCACCCTTTTGCAATACCAAAAAATTGGAAGAATTTCAAGAGAGGAACCTGGGAATCAACGCTTATATTTAAAAAATTCTGCCCACCAAAATCATAGAAAAAATCGTCACATATGTCGTAGCCATATCAGCACAGCCTAAGAAAAGTCTCAAAATCAAACATCTCTCCAGCCTTCAGCGGTTTTTGTTCTGGAATGATTCCCATCGTATATAAGATTACGATGGCTGCCGCAGTAAATTTCAGTGGCAGGCCTTCTGCTATTGCATATTCGAGCAGAACAAAAAACAGTCTACCAACAAATCACATACCTCATCACAATAGCAATTTTTGATAACGCCAGCCCTTTTCCGAACTTCTGTGAACATCTAGCACCACAAACACATATTCATTTTGCAATAAAACGGCAAGAAATAAAGATACACATAGCTTTGAAGCAGAACTTCTGCCAAATATATACATGTGTCTTCCAAGCAGAGGCAATAGCAGCAGTAAAGTATGTGGATATATAGTTACAAGAAATACAGACCATGCATTTAGACCGATAGTAGTTCTACACTGCACGCCATCGTGAACATAACACCTATATCATCAATTATAAGCGAAATCCGACATGACTTACGAAGACTGAGGCGGCACCACATAAAATCAATCTTCGTCAGACAAAAGGGCATGTAGGCTTGTCGGTGGTTCCAGTTGACAATGGAACCCGGCAAGCTCGCAAAAGAAAGCTGCCAATTACAACAAATCCGACATTCAGTGCATTAATACTACCTTGTCCGTATATCAACTCAAGAAAAAGCCTGTACCGTATAAATGGAACACCTCACAACAAGGAAGACGCACACATTATTATATAACAGACAAATATATGCCAAAATTTCCCCATTTCACAATTAAAACGCTTCATAAGCGGACATGGACCTTCCCTGACAAATGATTACAGATTTGGATTTCAAACACTGACAGTTGCATATATGGCGAGCAATGTACTTCGGAGCCGCACATAACAAACTATCAACTAATAGAAGAGGTGCATATAAAGTTTACAAACAGTATTCCGCAAAAATTCAGCGCATATATAATTAAGGAGCATTACTTGATAAAATATCTGGAAAAGGATATATGTGCTCTCTAAGCATGGAGAAGGGCTGTGTTTCCTGCTGCATTTATTTCCTATCATAACTGCACTTCCTAATCAGATCATATTCTAATGGACATATTATGTATAGTATCATAGAATCTCTGTAGTACAAACGACGTATGGACTGATGTGACTTGAAGCATGGAATATAATCTTTCCCACGTTTGTGCCGTATTAATTTAGCACATTTGTTGAAATCGAGAATTTAATTTGTTAATTTCCTCATACATTTATGTATTAAATTTATACATGTAAATGTAAAAACTTCATATATTGTGTTTGACTATGTTAAAGTTATTTTATTTTATTACCCATTAAATTACTGTATCCTGTGAATTGCTACTATATTCTTTCGTATAATATTATGTATACAGGGTGCCCACTAAATTCCGGTACCTCAAATTTAACTGCCAAATAGCTGCAGGTATAGTCATCAAAGTGGTGTCTAGGTATAGTCGTTTTGCTCACTACTAGATGAGATCACACGCAGCGCCATCTGGGGGAAAACGACGGAATTAGATTTCTATCTCGAAAATGGTACGAGATTGGAGGGAAAATGTGACTGACAAAGTTGTAAAGAATCATCGATTTAGTATGAAAAGACACCTCGTGTATATGAATGCTAAGAACAGAACGTTTTAAATATGCATTTGTTTGGTCGATTTGTTACTACACGGTTAGGAAACTACACTCACGTTTGTGAAAATTGCAACACCATGAAGGACTTACGCGAGTGAGCTGAAATTTTCAGGAAATGCAAAGTAGCGCATGATATGCAAATGATTAGAATTGCAAATCCGTAGCGCATGCGTATGCTGAGCAGCGCCCTCTGAACGGCTGATGGATCCGAATAAATAGACGGCTGTAGCGAGGCGTGTATGGTTATCGGTGGTTATCTGCTAGTGGTAAACGTTAACTCAATCTGTACTTATGCCTCGTCGACGAAAGAGAGCGAGATTTGAACAACTTACAGAGTTTGAACGAGGGAGAATCATCGGCCTTCGTGAAGCTGGATTGTCGTATCGTGCAGTAGCCTCT
>KK112898.1:430093-490264 GCA_000611955.2 Stegodyphus mimosarum
ACACAAAATATGATTCTGATCTCTTGTTCTTGTTTGTTTGCTTTGAACATTTAATCATTTATTTGTACCACTACCACTCAACTGTGTATTAAATTGCATTCAATTATGACGATTCCTTCTTGGTGTTGCAATTTTCACAAACGTGAGTGTATCTTTTAAAGCAAAACAAACAGTTATCACAATATACCTTTATTTCCGATGTTCAAACTTCTCTCCCTCAGTTGAAATGCACATCTGGACCCTTGTTAGAATTTCACATTGCACACATTGAAGCACAGCAGGTGACACGTTTGCACAGGCATGTGTAATACGTCGTTGGAGGTTCTGCAATATTTGAGGAAGGGTCACATATACCTGCTGTGTGAGGTATCCTCACAGAAAAAATGCCCATTGGAGTCAAGTCAGGTGAAAGTAGGGGCCACTTTTCGAAACACAATACCCGATTATTATTTCTCCGAATTAATGCCTCTATTAGGTACTGTTTCACTACTGATGTCTTGTAGGCAGGCATGCCGTCATGTGGGCACCATTCATTTAAAAGCTGAAGTAATGCAAAAGTCTTGACAAAATTTGGTATTACGTCTTGCAGAATTTCTAGTACTGTTCGATGATTAATGTAGCATGCTAAAATTTTAGGCCTGTTTTGTAAACTCCACACCAAGCATTTATCGAAAACCGTATTTGATATCGCACGTCGGCAGAATATGAGGAATTTTGCAGTGCCCAGTAGTGGGTGTTCTGCCTATTGTACATTTCATTCCACGAAAAGCATGCCTTATGCGTCTGCGCTATATCTGCGAAGTAAGTTGGTAGACCTATATTTGGTTCCTGACGAAGGTCTGGTTCCTGTATGTTCTGAAGTTCTGGTTCCTGTACGGTATGGATGAGCAGATAATTCATTTAGGGTTTTCCAAACGCGATTTTCTGAGACGCAACAGTTTTCACTTACCACTTCTGTGCGGCTATTCGGATATGTGAGAGCGTATGATAATACATCTTCCGGCTGTACATTGCGCTCTACCTTAGGTTGTCTGCCGGTTAGGCTGTCCTTAGGTGGTCCTACCATAGGTTGTCGGTTAGGCATGCAGCCAGTCTTCTTTAAACGTGTCACACCTAGTAGGATGGTTTTTGCGTGAAAGATGCGGGCTTGCAGGCAAAAGTTGCCTATACATCCGCGCTGCCGATCGTGCCTTGCACCCGTATTCACCGCAAAGTAGAACCGTATCACAATAATAATTTCTTTTAAATCGTTTCATGACCATGAGCTTCAACATACAACCCCAACCCAAAATTTTCTCTTTTATAGCTGTCTCAGGTAAACATGTATGACATTTCATACACTACTTGCATAATGCACAAATTTTGGGCACCAAGCTGAGCTTGAGTTGATGCGTTTTGCGACATAATTGCGCATATTACCAACTCTGCTTGTATAGACAATCAGTACAGCGATGCTCCCTGAAGTGTCTAAACCACAGCCTTTTCGATTGTGAATTACAAGCGATACCACAACGCCGCGATGCGGCATTGTTTTTCAGTCGAAAGATAATCATTTCTACTTTCGTTCAAATTTTGTGATGTCACAGTTTCGGAAATCGCAAAGTAACAAATATGCGTTTCCAGCGTTCTGCTTTTAGCATTCGTGTCCACAAAGTGCCTTTTCGTACTAAATCGAAGATGCCCTATAACTTTGTAATTCACTCTTTTCTCCTACTTCTTACTGCTTTCGAGGCATCAACGCTAACTAAGTCTTTTCCATTAGGTGATGCGGTAAATGGTCTCATCTAGTATCGCATAGACTTTTTACTGTATCTAGACATCTTTTCTGATCATATTTGCAGCAATTTAGCAGTTATACGGGTGGTACCGGACTTAAATGGGCACCATGTATACGCTTAGTACCACTCAGAGTACTCTACAGCGTACAAATGCCTGCTGCCAGATGAGCAGAAATAAACTGCTCACATTTAAAATGTAACACCAGGAAGGAGTGGTCAGAAAGTTATGACATTTGGAAAAAAGACAGAGACAGCAAGTAGCAATAAGTGATCTTTATTTCAAAAGGATTGTCAGAATACATAGCGAGAACGGCGTCGGCTAAGTGGAATGTAGAATCACCGCGGACAGCGATACACAAAGAAATACGTCTAGCCATAGAGTCAATAAGAGTACGGATAGTGTCCTGAGGGATGGCTCTCCATTCCCTTTCAAACATTTGCCACAGTTCGTCTTCTGAACGAGGCAGGGGCAGAGTCCGCAAAAGGCGTCCAATCACATCCCACACATGTTCGATTGGTGACAGGTCAGGAGAGTACGGTGGCCAGGGAAACATCTGCATACCTTGCAGAGCATGTTGGCAGATGCGAGCACTGTGTGGTTGGGCGTTATCCTGCTCAAAAATTGCATTAGGCAGAGCCTGAAGGTAAGGGACTGCCACCGGCCGCATTACATTATCCAACTATCGTTGGCCCGTCATAGTGCCCTGAATACGAACTAGAGGTGAACTGAAATCGTAGGCAATAGCGCCCCAAACCATTATGCGACGTTGTCGCGCGGTGGGGCGTTCTACAGTTACTGCCGGATTAGATGTGTCTCCACGTCGACGCCACACACGTATGCGGCGACTGTCACTGGATAAACAGAAGCGTGACTCATCTGAGAACCCGATGTTTGGCCATTCTGTCATCCTCATCGCTCCAGTCCGGCACAATTCTAAACATTGGCGTCTATGCTGTGGGGTCAATGGCAGTCTTGTTAACGGACGCCGTGAGTGCAGGCCACATTCAACCAATCGACAGAAATGGTTCTCGTCGACACGGGAACATCCAGGATATCTTGCACATGCTGCAGAATCGCGGTACAAGTGACTTGCGTGACCGCCACAGCTTGTCGTCGGATGTGTCGATCCACGCGTGCTGACGTCACTCTGGCTGCACCTGCACCCCTCCTTCTTCCCCCCATTTCCGTGTTCCAACCATGTTCGCCATAGCCGATCCATCGTGCTGGCATCCATGTAGGTATCTGCTGCGATTTGACGTATGGACCAACCCGCCCTTCTCTGTCCGATCACCATACCCCTCGTAAAATCGTCTTTCTGCTGGAAGTGCTTCCATTGACATCAGCCTAGCATTCTCTCCTATTACGACATATATCTGCTTACGTTTGTTAGACATCAGGTGTCTCCGTCCTCCGTCACCTCTCACATATTACACATATCCTCCGGGACAAAAAACAACTTTCTTCGCTAATTCGTCTGGCAGAAATAACGACACGAATATTGCCCATTCTGCACGTTCCTTCCCTTTTATCTTACTTTACGTGCGTCGGAGAGCTGCGCATTTCACATCATTCGCATAACTTAGTGACGTGCGTCTACTCTAAAATTTGCATAAATTTCTGATCATTCCTTCTTGGTGTTGCGTTTTCAATGTCAAGCAGTGTAAAGTTGCAGATATACAGTGTCTTTTTCTCGCCTGCTGCAAACGCTTGCCTCCCTTTGGTCTTCCACCCGATAGTTGCGAACGTTGGGCGAAACCGACTAACCTATGAAAATAGATAATGCCCCCGTCCTCCGTCAACAGTCAGCAACAATTAAGGATGACACTAAAAATCTTTCAAATATATGCTAATATAGTAGTTTAAAACAAAGCATTAAACTAATATAAATATATCAAACAAAATACGAATGATTTTCATTTACTTTATAGATAAAATATTCTTCACAGAAAGTTTTTTAGGCAAGAATTTTTAATCAACAGATTTATGCTACAATGACTAGATCTGTTTTCTTAAAATCAAAAGTTAAAAATTTCGGTAAATGGTTTTTCCGCAAGTTTATACCTACTCTTTCGCTTTAGAATGTAATTCTTTTTTAAATGACATTTTAGCATAAAGAAGCAGCATAAAATTTGCATATAATTTAAACTTACAGGAAGGATAGCATTCAAAGGAAATCAAGTAAAATAGAGGTTTGAACTGGTTCTTTCCAGAAAAATAATTTAAATATTTTTCATTAAGTATAACTAGCAAATCATAATCATTAAAAGCTCCAACAACTATTGTGGCTACAAGAACACTTTTTGAATAGAGCTGCCATAAACCAACTATTGATTATCTAGAGATTAAATTTTTAACTTTTTTGGGAGGATGAGGAGATTAAATTCAGGAATTCAAGCGTTTTCTGGAACAAAAGCTTTGATAAAATTCCGCACGTTACAGAGAGCAGTTTATTTTTTCAGATAGTAGAAGCAGTGCAGTTTTACGTCCGTACAGATCTAAAACTGCAATAATTGTGTAACTGTTTTTTTATTTATTCCTCTTCCAAAAGGAGTATTTAAACTAGTAAACAGGAATAAAATCTATTATTTATCACACTGGTACGAGCCAGTTTTCCATTCTAGTTGTAACAAAGGGGAACATGTGAATTCTATTAAATTATATAACATAGCTATATTTCATATGCTATAACAAATGAAGAAAATTATTGCATTTCATTAAACATTTCCTCTCCTAGAAAATTATATTATGTTCGCTTCTTAAGGAAAGAAGCTTCTTATGTCTGTTGAAACTTGTTAATAAGTAATCATGGAAATCTAATACATTTCGTTTTTGAAATTTAAACACTGAATTAACTAAAAAGTGCTGAATAATTTCGTCTTTTTATAAAAGGTCTGCAGTCTTTGCGGAAAATATTATAGAGCTCATGTATTAAAAATCTCAACACTATCAAATTTCCTTTCCTTAAAGCTGAAAATATTTATTTATGCGTAAAGTTTGTAAAACATTTTATTCTGTTTCTTTCTGAAAGTGTAAAATGAACTGTAGTTCTTACAAACGTGTAATTTTCTGAAAGCAAAAGTATTGCTTCTTAAGCTTATGAAAAGATATTGCTTATAAGCCTAAAAATATACTTTAAGATGTACTTAAGCATGAATGCTGTAAACCTTTTTCTAGGATAAAAATATTTTAGTAGTGATATTTAAAGTTTATTTTTATCATATTTGTTTTACAGTCAAGTAAATCCGTAGAGCTTATGATAGTAATAACACATTTGGAATGTGTTGGAATCTGAAAATAATTTCGAAGTCTTTAAAAGGTATTAATTTTTAATCCATTGCTTTTGAAGTCTTCAATGAAAAACATAGCTCTAACTATTCAAAAGACTAATGTAAGATATATTTTGAGTGTAGTTCATGCATGTAGTACTCATCATAAAGCCATTTTAATTTGAGTTTCAAACGGATTTTTAAATAAATTCATCAAATTCAGTATTTATTGTTTATAACATGTATTGGTATCTCTTCATTCGAGGATTTGAAACGTCGTTTCTTTGATGATTCCGAGACTGGCAGTCTGAGAGGAAAAAAAAAAGTAAAATAACTGTGCTTAATTTTGCTGTTTTCCATTTATCTAATGAAAACGTTGTCTGGAAAAATGTAATGAATAATAACGCGCAAAAATTGCTAAATGTTTCCTCGTAACAATTGCTAACATAATATACAAATTCAATTAGACAGCACAATATAAAATTCTTTAACTATGCTATCATAGATAGATGAACACGGACTCCTAACTACATACAACTTCCTTTTTTATATAAGTCCTTAAGTAGAATATTAACGTATTAAATTAGGCCAACCTGCGGTCTCGAAGCGCTGAACACTGGTAGTTCGGTCTGGAGTTCGAGCCATGGCGAAAGAGCTGGCTTCATTTATATTTTTGTGGTTTTCCCCATCTGTAATGTGGATAACAGCCATCTGCCCTTAAAACGTCTCCACGGGGCATCCCTCCCATTGTGTGTAGTGAAAAGTTGCAGAGAATATAATAAAATATAACATAAGCATATTAAATTCACGAAAAGCATAAAGACTTTATCCTAATTTGGGAAATAAACTCCTTAATAAATATTTACATATTAATATTTAGTTTATATACAAGTAATTATCACTACATGCAAGGAAAAGGTGAGGAGTACTTACATGAGTTCCATAAAATCTTACAAAAAATAGGCGATGTTAAGGAATAATATTCTAAGAGTCAGATCGCAAGTAAATTTATGTAGTTGTCCTTAACACAGTTAATTACAGAAATTGTTCATTATTGTTTTTAGAGTGGTTCATTATTGTTTTTAGAGTCCTCCATCACTTTAAATGTCTGTTCGAAACAGTCTTTATTAGACTTCGTAAGACAAGAACACTAGTCCTTATCATCGCACATCATCAGCCGGAAGCCAGTATTCCAAGTCGCTGGCTAAGTATCAGTCCAGAATATTCTGTTTATCATACATCGCAAATATAAACACAACGCCTGGATCATCGTCCATCAAGATTCCGAGCCAGATGCCAATATTCTAAGTCGTTATTCAGGAATTTAAATGCTCAAGCACCCTTTTACGCCCTTCACTCATTAAAAAATAGTCTCTTAAGAAAAATTCGGTTGATCATCACTTTTGGAATCACATATTCGTTATTTCTTTGCGTTATATACATCGTTTCTTTTCAAGGGGCATTTCACCACATTTTCTTTTAAGAGATTTATGAGTTCATTTCTTTTTGCTTTATTTTCAACTGCATCATTCAACAAGGCTGAAAATCTTCCAGGAGTCCGATACGTCTTTCCTAAGTTTTCTTTGTTCTCGCTCATGCTCGAGAGTCATTAACCCATTACTCTGATTTCTCTGCCCCATTTGATACGGTTCTGGTGGTTACCATTTGCCAAATTTTCTTTTCTTTTGTTTTCTTCTTAATTTTCCCTAAACGTCTCATCTAACTCGAAGGAAAAAGTAAAAAGTCTCTTTTTTGACTCTTTTCCTTTTTAACTCCAGACCCAATTAAAAGCCATCCAATGAAACAATCATGCCTTACTTAATTGGTGATTCTCAGTCACTCCACATCGTTTTTCGAACCAATCATAACCGCAGCAATTAAAATTAGGCACCGCACCTATTTTGTGCAACTCCCCGAGAACAGGAGAGTAGGGTATTTTTTCTTCCATGTTATTCACCAGAGTAGGTCTTGGCAACCATTTTCACGTGCCGACAAAATTTCTCTGAAGAAAATAATAAGGTTAGTAGGGCTTTATGTACCCTTTTGTTTGCTTTACAGTTCAAGAACTTTTCAAACAATAAAGGAGGTCATGCTCACGGCCAAGGCTTTTTTTACAAAGCTGCCGCATCGGTTACATCCTACAACGAAATAAGTTAATACTCCCCTATAGGCCACTGACGATTTATGCCTAAGAAGGCATCTGTCAAAACTCACGTCCGTACCTCCAACCAGCCAACACCATGATGCTCGCTTCATAATTAGGGTAACCCAAAGTATTCTTCCACTCTCTGCAACAGACACAGAAGGCGAAATGATCCTTTATTCGCCGTCTAATGGTTTAGTTTCACCGGAGCCTGCATCTACTGCTAAGGTTAATTTCTTTCATTTCCTATCACGGAATCGCACAACAATTTGAATTAAGTCAGAATCTCCGCATAATAAAAACAATTTAAGCTTTTTGTTTTCCTGCAGAGAACTGATCGACGTTAATTTTCGCAGATTATTTTTGAAGAACTAAATTAAATAGGTTTTTAATTACTTCTTTCTGTTAAGAAACATTTTCCATGACAATATGCATTTTATTTCTTAAATAGTTCAGATGATTTACTTAATAATATCTTCATACAAATATATTTCTGTTTAGTATATTGATAGTAAGGGATGGATTTGGAACATGAAGCATATATATTCTTTTGCAAAAACATCGAAGCACCATGAATGAAGTGGTTGTTTTTGATGAAACTGAATATGTGTATAGCTCATTCACAGATAATAAAATGATTAAAACTCAAGGTCATAGTAACAGTTCACGGCTCACAATCACCCATTGAGTGTTCAAATTAATAGTTGGTCGAACCGCCCCTGGCGGCAATGCATACTCGAATTCGTCGAGGCAAAGAGTGGTAGAGGTTCCTAATGCCATCCTGCGACACATTCTGCCAGGCGTTCATCAGTTGTCGCTCCAGATCTACGATATTTTGTGGTGCCCGAATACAGCGGCCTACCATGTCCCAGGCATGCTCTATTGGTGACAGGTCTGGTGCCCTTGCTTTCCAAGGAAGAGTATCAACCGCACGGAGACAGTACAGAGATATGCGAGCTCTATATGGCCTGGCAGTATCTTGTTGGAATGGCCCAGGATGACGTGACATGAAGGGTAATGCAACCGGCAGCAGAATTGTATCAACATATCATTGAACTGTTAAAGATGTACGGAGGATGACTAAAGATGACCTGCTGTCATAAGAAATAGCGCCCCACACCATCACACCACGGGTTATGTCTGTATGCCTTTGTAAAACAAAGGCTGATTGGGACCGCTGGCCCCGTTTCTCCAGACACGAATACGGTAGTCATCTGCTTCAAGATTGAAGCGGGATTCATCGCTAAACGCTATACGATGCCAGTCTGATGGTAGCCATGATGATCGGCCGCGACACCGCTCCAGAGTCTCCGCCGATGTTGTGGGGTCAAAACATCTTAAACGATTATGTGAGCGTAACCGTGCCTCAGACAAGCGCCGTGAGATGATGGACGGTGCCACGGTAGGTATAAACGTAGCTGTAATGCGTTGAATAGTCGACAATTATACAGTTGGGGCGGTTCGGGACTGGCGAATAATCATCCTATCTTACCTCGCATTTGTGCTCCTTGGCCTTCCAGAGCCTTCATTTCGTCGGCAATTTCCTTGTAGCAACATTGCTGCCAGCGTCTTTGCACAGCAGTGTCTGTACGCTGCAGGTGGCGGCCTATTGCTCAGAACAGCAGTGTCTGTACGCTGCAGGTGGCGGCCTATTGCTCAGTATGATTGTAGGGCTGCAGGTGAAGGCCTATTGCTCAGTATGAGCAATAGGCCTTCACCTGCAGCCCTACAATCCTTCACGCACCTTCACGCAACCCTACAATGCGACCACGTTCAAAGTCGTTTAGTTGTCTCTACGGTCTTCGTTACTGTCGTAATGGTATCTTTAGTTGCTTCTTTACGGAATTAAAATGGCCGCAACATAAAAAGATAAATTTTTCGCCTCTGTTACTGGTTTTAAACTTTACGAATTGCGCACTAGAAATGTGCACTATGATCGCAGTTCCTGTTCATTTGCCTTGAAACTTTCATCATTTGCATGTTCGATCAACATGTTTTTGCATATGTCATTTTATTTTGCCCTTTTATTTTCTTAAGACAATACACGAACACTGCGTATATCTATGACTATATTTATTTCTATCTATCTAAATATCTATCTATCTATATGTTTATATATTTATCTATTATTATACGAACTTTAATTTTACAGCTACGAAGGATAATTTTAAATTATTTACCTTTTCAGCTAAAATGTACATTAAAATATCTTTTTACTTATATTTACCTCGAGAATGTGGTGGGTAAGAGATGAATCATACAAGACTTTCGGATTCCATACCCAAAAAACGCTTCCATTAAAATTGAGATTAAGCATAGGCAGAAATTTCTTGTATATTTCGCTTTATTAAAGGAATGTATGAATACGTATTATGATAGAAATGTTGTTACATATTAGAATATTTTGAATTAATTTGAATAATGTATTCGACATGTTATTAAAATAACATGCCGAATATATTATTCAAATTAATTAAAATTATTATTAAAATAACATGTCGAGTACACGAAAGAAAAATTCGTTCATGTATTACATATATTAGCTTTATGCTAATTTAAAGCAATATTATATGACATTTCCATATATAGAATATGATAAATATCTTAGAGGTAAAAAACTAGTATTTTATTTATTCTCAAAAGGAGTTTAGTTATTCTCATATCATGGTATACTAGCTGATTTACTCCTTTTGGGAAGATCTTGTGTTGAGTCTTAAAGTAAAATAGCACTCAGATACCGTTTGCTTGGATAGTGTGATCACGGTTGAACGTTACTAAATGCTTGAAACATCAGCTTTAGAGATCATTTAAGAAAGTACAATTTCCTAGAATCATCAATTTATTAATTTCTGTTTTTTGAGTTACGCATAAGTCTTGACCGCTTCTTGATGTCCAGGTTCTTGACAGCAAACAGGGAACACATTTAAAATCTATAAATATTCATCTCTTAGGTATGAAACCCATTCACCAAGTTTGTCGAGTAAATCGATCTGAATCGCACATGCGTATTTATGTTCATGGTCGTATTTATGGTAGCATTCATGGTCGCATTATTTATGTTCTTATTCGCCTGCTCGCAATTAGAAAGCGTCAGTTTTAGTGTATAAACTACGCTGATTTTCGGGCGTACTTATGCACATGAGTGTCTGCATTGAAACGAGAGTTTTGAAAAGAGTGGTTATAGAAAAGGCAGTTACTTTTACATGATTTGGGTTACAGATCCACAATGAAAAATTGTGTATTCGAAACTTCTAATATTTAGCACCACGTTTTTCTCTAGCTAAATACAAAAGTGAAACAAAAACAGAAAAATTGATAAAAAAGAATATAGATAATCTGTTACAGTGTTTGACTTGTAAAAATGCTCACTTAAGTTTGAGAGAATTCCTCAAATTAATACCATTTTAGTAAATCGTAATATTTAGTTTTAAAATGTCTGAAATTTTAAAGCTGTTAAATCTGAGAACAATTATTTTGAACTACGAAAAATAAAACCTGCATTTAATAAATTGATTGATAAATGACGTTTCATTTCTCATGACAGCGGTGACTTGAGATACGAGTGCCCAACACCCGAGTTTTTTCAGACACGAGGAGTCATTAAGTCCAGTTTTTTATCTGAGTTACGAGTCAAAATTCAGGAGACAGAAGGTGATGTCAAAGTAGTTGGTGTCCGCAATACTAGCAGATCTAAACTTTCAAGGATTTAGACCTGAACAGAAAGTGCTGGAAGGGACTGTGTATCTTGGAAAGCCCATGGGCCTGTAAGTGGATGAGGAAGATATCAAAGAGCTTCTCATTGCACAATCCGAAGATCTGAGGACGAAGGAAATGATGGCACTATGGATGCGGCAACAAATGGAATTTCTGCAGGAGATTGCAGAGGAGCCAGAAGTGGAGGAGGCTATCTCTCCAATTGAGATAAAGGATGTGTTGGTAATGTGGGAAAAGGTGTCGGAGTTTGTTGAAAAGAAACACCCTGAAAATGTTGCATCTGGGTAGTGCAGTGACGCTATTTAACGACATTTGATAACTCATTTCAGAAACATTCTAAAAGGGAGAAGGAAACACAGCTCTTTGGACAGGTTTCTATTGAAACACCTTTCGGAAAGCGTGACGAAAAAGAAGAAGAAATGAGGAGGGAAAAATTTAATACGTGTGTCATACGCTAGTCTCATACGTACGTATCTGTCTATTTCTTTAAATTATCTTTTATTACGTTTTCTTAAAAAATTAAATTATTATGTTTCATTTTGCTCGTATACGGTATTTGTTTATTACAAATGTATTTTTCTTATGTTGAAAGCATTTAACAAGAAAATTGGAATGATGCCCTGGGGGTGGCTGGAAGGAATTAATCACATTTCAATTAATACGAGCTCGGTAATGGAACGAAATAAACTAGTATCTCAAGGTGCCGCTGTATTAGGAATATCACTATCAGAGTTTAAACCCCAATAACCTCAATTTTAAGCCTCGATAAAAATATCAGCAACAGATATTCAGATGCTACGCTTCTGTACTTGTCTCAACTAACAATTTGTATTTGTGATATATTTACTCACTTCCAGAGTAAACGGTTTAATTATACTGGAGCTGGATATATATCTTGCTTCTCTGATAATAAGTAAATTCATCATGTGCGGATTAATAAAGATCAACAACAGTTTAATAAAAAAACATTCTGAACATCTGGTTACAAAAATGTTTGTAAAGTTTGCTTCTTGCGAATAAATATAAAAATTGAGTTTGATAGTAAATCATTTTCCACTAAATAACAACAACATAAGGCTACATTTTGCCTGTTTTTTTCAAAGATTGTTTTCATATTAAAATTAAAACGCCCAATGTGCATGTTATCCGCAGTAGAAATATCATACATAAATAATAATGAATACTGAAAATGCTCACAAAATATCAGTTAAGTATACGCTAACTTAAAAGTATGATTTAGGTATGTTATACAAGCTGGAATAAAGATTTAGATTATTAAAAAATACTTTTATTACTTTTAAACTGCTTTGGTTTTTAAGCAGTTGCATAAAGCAAGCAGTTGCATAAGAACAAAATCTTAACATCTGCTAGATGCACTCTAAGAGTTGACTGTTCATGAAGTTGCACGAAAGATAAATTATAAGCTTCATATATTGAGAAATAGCAACATTCGTCATCTGTCTTTGGATGCTAAACATAGAACGTTACAAATACCTAACACTTTAGAACGATTTCGCTGGAAACGTTATAGAATTGGGTCTTCTTTGGTAGCATAAACTAAGAACTAATTTGTGACAGTCTTGAAAAATTTAAAACTATCTTTTTATTAAATCAGTCGTTTATCATGAATGCACGATTTGTATTTGACAAGTTCAGCCACTTGTGGCGGGGTAACTGAAAAGACTGTCAAATTCAAGATTCAAAACTTTCTCACTGGCGTAACAATTAAAATGTCAGTAACTATAATACAAAGACAACTAATACAATCTTATCTGAGTTAGCAAAGCCTCAAAAACAAAAACACGCTCTGTCTTAACATCCGAAAAACTCCTCCGAAACTAAAGTACTGCTTACACTAAATTTGCATTCCAGTACGGAAACGGAAGAGAGAAGTTACAGTAAAGATCTAAATCAAAATAACTGGTTAGATTAACACAGCAAAGATCTAAATCAAAATAACTGGTTAGATTAACACAGCAAAGATCTAAATTAAAATAACTGGTTAGATTAATACAGCAAAGATCTAAATAAAAATAACTGGTTAGATTAACATAATGTAACGTCATAACATTTCTAACGCCCGCCTCGGATGAACAACCAGAACTATTTCCAAATCAGCTATGAAGAGATAATAATTCATTCTGAAAAAAAGCAATTTCGTTTATTAACTTTCAACTTCACAGATCAAGAAACACTATTTTAAAGCATCACATTTCAAGTACAAAATTTAATTTATGATTATTTAGAAGCATTACGTTCTTGATATGTTTTTTATTCTTAAAGGTACATGTCTGACTGCCTAATCTCCTTTAACCATCCTTTCTAGCCTTCGATCGAGATCGCACCACTGAGTTTATATTCGATATAGCGTTATGCCAGCATAATCAGTAGGGAAATTATTTAAACAGAATTAACTAATTTACCTTAGTAACTTAACGTAATCATATTTCGTTAATAATTTGATAATGTGTAATTTTTATTGCATGTTTTCTGTTTGTTCCTGGAAAGCTGTTAAAAGAAAATCCGCAGTGTAAACAGCTTAACATCTGAATTAAGACAAGAATCGATGACGTTAAAGGTGTTCTGAACAATTATACGATTTCATTCTTCTGCAATGCGAAATTTGATTTTCCTTCGTGTTAATGATGTTCATAGACTACACTTGCCTAGGACGTATCATTGCCATCATAATTAATTTCCCTCTGTCTCCTTTAAAACTAAGTTGTTCCTTTTAGCATTTTCACTTTGACATAATAAGCTACCTAGGGTCCGCTTGCTAAACGTAAAAGAGTTGGCGGTTGCGTAAATGTTCCTTTTTTAACAGACACACGTACACGAAAGTATATACACGAAAGTTTATTTAAATAGCATACTGAAATTAAACATGTTATGTTTTCATTCAAACTATTTATTATTAGAAATGAATTAACGAATTGGCACTTAAGTTTAATTTTTTGGAATGTAAAGGGATGAGGCAAGAACTTATATAACCTTTCTGAGATACTGTATATTGAAACTGTGAAATAATAAAATAAATTTGTTAGTATCAAAGAATAAAAAAAAGTTTTAAATTTGGAATTTTTTATAAAAAATTATGACAAAACATTTCGGCTAACTTCTGGGATAACTGGTATCTAGAGTTCAAAAACATGAATATTTCCATATATCATTAATTCTGAAAACATATTACCAATATCAGTAATAATGGTTGTAAATAGATATTAGTTTGTTAAAATATATATTATAAAAATTTTCTTTTATTAAAATAGGATGAGAGTTAAAATTATCAGTAACAACCAAGATTCTTAGGAAAGTATTGTAATCAAAAGCTTATTTTTCGTTGGCAGTTGAGTACATAAGTTTCCTGGACACTAGTAAACTGACCTCAGCTAAAACCTAGGTTGAACGGATGGATTATGTGGGTTGCGTACTTTTGCCTGGGCTTAAGGAGAATACGAAATAGTTCTCTTATAAAGTCCTCCAGTAAGGATTTTCTGTTCTGCATTGCCGCTTCTTGGTTTAAATTAATCTGTTTGCTAAACTAAATGGAAGTCTTATTTCATTATTAGCTATTTAAAATTAATTAGAATTTAATGTGAGACAAAAAAATAAATGATTTATATTTCATAAAATTTTCAACTAGTTGTTAATATTTATTTTTTAAATTAATGCGTCCAATTTATATAAAGCATGAAATTATAAATTATTGCAATCAACAGTAAATAATATAAGCAAAAAAATAAAAAAAAAAGTTAAACACGCTATCTGCAAACAATCTAATATTACGGGAAAAGGAGAAGGTAAATAAAGTTTTCTAATCGAAAACAAGAGTAATTGCACAACAAAATTGAGCTCTTGTTGCTCATGCCCACCTGTCTGACAGAGTCAGCCCAAGCCCACGAGAATTCTCTCGTTAAGGAGCCTTGTTAAGGAGAATTCTCTTGCCTGTCGTTGGCAAAAACCTTGAGCACCTAACAGTACGATTGGGCTCAGTTCCGCCCCCAATTTTGATGGAGAGCACCCCGGAGGGACGGGTCCGAGGGTCTCCCACCTGTCTTCCCTTGCATCAAACCACATGAGAGGACTTTCGGCTCGCCGCATATTTAGAGTGCCTCCATGCCGCATCGACACTATACATTTACAAACATCCATGCCTTCTGCGGGATTCGAACCCCAGCCCTTCGGCACGGCAGTCAGCGACGCTAACCACTACACCAGTTGGGCAGCATTGAACTTTTAGAACAATTAACTAGTTCGAATCCCGAAGAACGTGATCGTTGTGTGAAGTATGCCTATGTTTTTCTCGTATGTAAGGTAAATACGTGCTAGTCTCTTTAGAAAGTCCTCCTAAAAGACTTCTCGTTTTATAGATAAATATCCCTTGCACATTTTGAGGTTTTGAAATAAGCCAAATAATTACAGTAGTAATGACAATAATAACAGAGACTTTATCAGTTTTTTTACAAAGAAAGACCTTTTTTCTTCTGAAAATATTCCTGAGAAATACGAAAATTTAGCTTCAGTGTGAATCAATCAGCATAGTTTAAAGAGAGGAGAAAAATGTTAATAAATCAGATATCCAAAAATAAACGGATAAAAGAAAACAATTCCAGAAAAGTAATTTAGCGCAGTTGAAATGAACGAAGTGAAAGCTGTTTGAATCTCTCACAAACAAAATGACAATTTGAGAAATTGAGTGAGATATATTTCGAATTTCGTTTTTTAGCGACAAAAAACTTAATGTAAAGTAATGTTAAAAATACTTGGAAAGTAATGTTATTACTATTCGACGATTGAAGCAACCTATAACTTTAAGCATCTAAATATCTAGTAATATATTTACTGGTATAGATATAGATACTTAACATTATATATAGTTTTTAAAGCCATGTTATTTATAAACTCTAAAGCAGTTATAAATTTAGATCTTCAAAAGAAAATTCACAAATATAATTTAGTTCAACCATATCAGAATCTAGAAGTGAGGTTAAGAATGCTTTAACATAGCCATTTGTTATTGCTTGTGGAGAAAGAAGTTTCAACAAACTAAAAATAAATAAATAAATAAATTAAAATTTACGTACGCTTGTCAAGAAAACTATCAAACGGGATTATTCTCTGTTCAGATATAAATTAAATTAAAAATTAGATTTTTAAAAATCTTATTATGCATTTTACTTTACTAAAAGCAAGAAACTTTAATTTAAAAATTCCTAGACTTAGTGAAAAAATTTCAGTTAATTACACTGATGTATTTATACTATTTCCGTGATTCTGGTACATACCAAGAAGTTATTTTTGTAGCATTCTTCAGGTTAAAATTTTTTAAATCATTACCTGAATCAATTGTTTGAATATACATCTGTATGATTAAAAATTATAAGAATTAGATTATTTTAACTTAAAGAAGTTAATTTCGATAAGTAACAGATACAGTTAATTTGACTCTATGGTAAAGGCGCAAATTTACCTCTTTGGGTCAGATTGAAAAAATATTAATGCATGTTTTTTTTTGTTAACACCTGTAAAATATAAAATAAAATAAATATTTAAATTCTTAAACAGTATGTTTATTTCTTTTAAATTTGCTCAGATAGTTAAAAAATAAATTAAAAATTTAAAAGATAAATTAGTTATATTTCATTATGTACCTGGAAACTATTTCAAGACTGGATATCTGGAAAGCCATGTGGACGATGTGTTAATTATATTTGATTATGTGCAAAGGTGACATATATGGAATTACTTAAAAACTCGTGGCAATTCTAAAACATAATATTGGCTTTTCCCCTCGTTGCGTAATTTCCAGTGGCGGATAGGTCCGACGGGAGACCGGGCAGATGCCAGATGGGCCGGAGCGATTTGGGGCCGATCAAGGAACTCGGAAGATAGACTGAATAATGTAAGTTGATGACAAAACATATTGCAGTTGAATATTTTCACATTACTTTATAGGTACGTAGAATTGGTAAACGAAAAATGAAAGGAGGTTCACAGAAGCTTCCGGAAATGAGACAAAAACTAATGAAGGATTCTGCAAAACATTGCGAAAAAATCACGGATATGTATCCTGGATTTTCAAAAGCAGCACCTACTGCCACGACAATTACCACACACATACAAGAAGAAAATGCCGCATTTGAAGCTGAAATATCAAACACATGTAAATACAATTCGGTGCTGCTAACAGTGGACACAGCCAATATAGAAAATATTACCGTAACAACAACAAGCGCATTAACATCGTCCTTCTCATATTTGCCGATTTTCTATTTTGCACGACCGACAGCAGCTCAAGATCGACAGGATTTTATTACCAAACATCCCTGCCAACTTTCAGCTTCAAAACATTTGCCTTTTCTTTCTCATCTAGTGTTCTATTGTCCTACAGGAAGTAATGGAAAATAGTTGAGTTTCTGTAAAGAGACAAACTTATTATTCGGCTTCATTTGTTTACTTTATTCCGAGAGCTCTAACGAAAGTACTTTCGTTAATGGAGGAATGAGAAATTGGCGCCACGTAACACAACGCATGAATGAACATTAAGAGAGTGAAACTCATAATTAATGTACAGAAGCACATATATTATGAATGTAAAAATGTAAAAGGAAAAGACATATATAGTACTTTGTTCTTATAAACGTCGACGCTTCGTCAAAAAATGCAATAGAACGAAAGCGAGTGTTGGAAGAAATTATTAATGTTGTTCATTTTATAGGAAAAAGAGGAATTGCTTCCCGAAGTTATAGGAATGCAAATACGCTAAGCTTGACAGATGTTAATGTTGATCATGGAAATTTTCTGGAAACGATACTATTACTTTCAAAATACGA
This sequence comes from Stegodyphus mimosarum, assembly GCA_000611955.2. Lineage (NCBI taxonomy): Eukaryota > Metazoa > Arthropoda > Arachnida > Araneae > Eresidae > Stegodyphus > Stegodyphus mimosarum. The sequence continues at coordinate 447,829 of KK112898.1, forward strand.
ACCTGTTCTTTAGAGGCATATCAATGTTATAACGAAACATGCTGATCGTCAACGTAGCGTGACTAGCGTAACATCGTTATCTAAAATGACGATGGATTACATCGCAACTACCATCAAGAATGTTGTGAGACGGTTAATATCAGCTGAGATTCGAGAAGCGTATTTTTACTTGCTTCAAATTGATACTACTACTGACACAAATCAAACTGATCAATGTTCAATTGTTATTAGGTATCTTTATAAAGCAAACATATACGAAAGAGTGATAGGTATTTTATCTTGTACATATTCCGCTGCGCTCGGTATGTGCAATATGATCATAAAAAGTATTTAAATAGCTAATTATGAATCGTTCTTTTGCTTATATAATTATTTAGTCACTGTTATTTATTGTTTGTAGTTTATTTGCATATATGTATATATATGAATAAAATGTTACGTTTCTGCAAAGGTATATTTTTTGTTATAAAATTATTTTTGATGGTGATGATGATGACAGTGATAACTTATATGAATAACGACATTTCATATGGGGCCTCAGGCAAGCATATTTTTTCCTATAGGGCCAATTTCTTTGGCCAATCCGTCACTGGTCATTTCCTTTATATTCTATTTATATCAGATTTTCTAACGTCGTAAAAACAAATGGATATTCTTTACAATAACTTCTAACCATACTAAACGCTCTCACATGTCTACATGCTCCCAGTTTTGATAGCGGTAAATAGAACAAAATTATCCTTCGAAGTGTTATTCAATAAATGACACACATTCATAAATTATCTTTGAATATTATCTCTTACGTTTAAAGTAAGACATCTTGCCATTTCACCAGGCTGCAGTTCATGAGTTTTGAACAAGGTAAAGTGATACGCGATGTATACACGCATTTAATCATATTAAAAATTCATCAGTGCATCTAGTAAATTCGTACGTGTAGTTGTTTAGATAGCACTTGTGAACTGAGTTAAAATTGGAGATGCTGGGTGGCTTGTGTTCTAATCCCAGTCTCTGTCTATCTACGAACAAAATTTCCCATCGATCAATCAGTTTCTCGTTGTATAATAAATATTCAGACAACTTTTGACTCCTAAATACTATGGAGGAATTACAATTATGACAGCATTATGACCAATAATTATTTCGAACGATTTGACGAAAAATGTTTAGGAAACGTTAAACACAATCGGGATAAGATTATTTAAGAAAATTGCATTAAAAGAATAAATGTTTAGTAAGCATTTAAATCTAACCCATTTTTATGTAGAACAATTTGAATTTTGCTCTTTTAATAAATTTTTGGAAGTTCTTTGTATCCATAATGAGCAAATTTTAGCTTTAGAATGACTTTCATTTTAGGAAAATCTTCACCGAATAAGGTTCAGATCAGTCTTCTTCAAAGGAACAAATGTATATTTAGCTGTAATACCACCACTGCGTAGCCTTACAAAGATGAAACAAAATAAGAGTCTAATAAAACGGAATGAAAATCTTTGAGTCATATATTGTAAAACACAGGAAAGAAAATGGCACAGAATCATGAGACAGAAGTAAGATGTCTGGATTGAAGTATTAAAAACCAAGCGATTTTAAGCGAAGGGATTTCGCAACTCCTAGCTTAAAAAATGCACTCCATTCTTGGAGTTTAATTTTCGTGATACATCACTTCAGCTATCTTCTTTTAAAACTTCTTTGTATAGCTTCAATAACTTTAGTGTTCCCACGTTTTGCGAAGAGCATTGACAAATTAATATCTTTATAAGGACAATATTCAACTAAGTGAATTCCTTTCTGCTATGATCTAACTATTTGTTTTAATTTGATTACATCAACAATTGGTACGAGGCGTCCTGAATGGATACCAAATTTTTTAAATGAATACCTAGAAAATAGTGGGTAAGAGAATTTTCATTCTTATTACACGGCTGAGTGATAATGAATAAACATTTAGTAAATAACATCAGTAAGAAATATGTATAAACTGAATAAAATTACATGCATTATTTTTAATACGCATTTAGAAAGTATGTTTTCCTTCGAAAGTATTTTCCTATATTAGTAAACTATTTATCATTAAAATGATAGCGTTTCTGTCGCTCACCTTTTGTGACTGCTATCAATCTGCCTAAATTTGAGTAGCCTATTCTCTACTGAGGATAATGTAGAAAATCCTGTCCTCAAAATTAGTGGAAGTGCAAAAAAAGGGGTGAGTACTGGAAATAACGGATTTCCAACAGGGCTCTTCGCCAAATAGAATATGAAGCAGTGGACGCGGAGAGACAAACGCAAATTTAATGGGGCTAAAAGACCTTAACTGAAGACAATAACGAAATTGTTTGAGAAATCTGAAAAGATCTACTTTGTTTGCATGTGTAGAAGATATTTGATCCAGTGATTTTAAATTTTGATGAACCCTAGCAATTGCTTAATATACAGGAAACAATATTACGATATAAAATGATTATTCATGAAGGAGAAACATTGCTTGTAATGGTAAGAATAAATTTTTCAAAAACCTTTTAAATAATAAACTTCTACCTTTAGCTGGAACATTCTGTCTTTAGAATGATTTTGGCTATTCTTAGCATAAAGGAATACTACCAAAATCATAGATTTAGCGAAAGTAGGCGAATGAAACGAACTAGAAGTTTGGATGAATAATGAAATTTTGGCAAAGGGAAGAAAGCTTGCGATGTATAAAACAAAAGACTATATTACAAATTCAAAATTGAAAAAGAATCATATTTGTTCTACGTTATTTAGAGATTGCTGTGCTTTCTAAAACGAAATGTTCTGTTAGCTTAAGTGAAATTGAGGATTGATTAAGACATGTATTAAGTTATTCCGATTTTCACAAGGAGCCAACGTATCATCAATGTAACGAAACCCATGCACAAAAAAGGCTATCAGAAAAATTTAGTTTAAATTAGCACATATACGTATCATGAGTTACTAAGCTGAGAAGTTCCACATAAAATAATATTTTTTTTTGTTTAGCATTAATAATTAATGTTAAAACCTAAATTTGACTTTAGCAGACAAACTAAGTTTTCACTTTTAATGGAGATTAAATGTAATTCACAAAGTGGTTTCATCAAAGTTTGATTTCCTGCATTTGAGCTATTAGTAAATAATAGTATATCTACAAAAGAATCTATGCTTAAATTAGGGAGCAAAATACTCCTGAGTTTTGTTGAAAGACTAAAAAAGTTGTAGTTTATGTACTGCTGGGAAATATAGCTGAAATTATGACCAATAATTATGAAACATTCATAACTTAAAGCTGTGCATAAAGTGGAATCCAGATTTATGCATTTGGATGGATCCAGGTTATGCAAATGGAGACAGATTTAGCCTTTTTCATGATAAAAGGGCATAAAGCCTGACACAGTAACCGTAGCTAGAATTCGCAGTTTTTTAAATAAATACTCCCCCCCCCAATTTGCAAAAGTGATTCTTTTCTTTAAAGAGTTCATAATAATACAGAATTTCGTAATTTCTGTTGGTAAAATTTGTGTTGAAATTTGAATACACTATTGATATTTTTTTAATTAAAATATACGTTGTGGGAATTCACAGCAATCACTTTCACATAGCAGAAATAAATTTAAAATTAAAATGCTTTTAAAATTTTCTTCCACAAAAAAATTGCTTGTTACAAAATGATAAATAATCCTAATTAAAAAGCGATTATTTGTGTAATAAAGGAAACACAAAGATACACATCAAAATTTTAATTACAGTTAAGCAGAAATCTTAAAATGTATTGCAAAGTACATGCAAATTCGCAATTGATAAGATTTACATCTAGCTCGCCCTTGAATAAGCATTGGTTAAAAGCAAAATGAAGAAGTTGATAACGCATGAAGATTTTCTTGTAATAGGTAATAAAATGTAATTTCGTTTCCTGTTACATGTGAGAAGAATTATAATGAATAAACTGCACTTTAAGGAACACTATTTAATTATTTCATTATTTTAATACGTTATTATTAATATCAATTATTGAGAAAAATATTCAAAACGGTGCGTACTTTAATCAGTTTTTATTTATAAGCCATCTTTTAAGAGGCTGCTCAATACTAAGAATAGAAATTCGATAATGAAAACTACTTCTAATATCTTTAGTAGTGACAATAAATTTTCTGCCTGTTGGTCAAATAATATTTTAACATATGCTTTAATATTCAGCAAGTAATTCGAGAGCTTAAACTATTAACAGTTTTTTAAATATTTCATCATTAATTAAAAATATAAATATTTCCTTGAATTTAAAATGCAGATAGTTATCTACAATATGATGAACTATGGAAAATAAAAACTGCGAGTAAAATCTCAACTACCTTAAAGAAAACGTATTTTTTTATGTCAAATAAAATTTTGACATTGTAGCTCTTTCTTGCAATTTATGAACAAAATTATCTCTTCTAATATTTGCTTATGATAATTTTTAACTAATTATCTAAATTCGATTGTATTCAAATTTTAATTTATACTCGGCAGTAAAACAAAGAAACATATTAACTAGTTCAACAGTGCTGAAAAATTTTAAGCTTATGAAGAAGTTCAATTTATTTATTCCTAGGACATAAAATTGTAAAAACAATGTATAAAATATAACATTTGGTACGAATTTGTGGACTTAGAATTGTTAATTAAATATTTGTTTTATGTTTTGAAGTTCTATCACACATCTCTATACAAAAAAGTTTAAAAAATTAAGTGCTAGAAATATATGACAAAATATTATTTCCATTTACACAGAAACACTTTCGAATGGATTACTGTGAACACAGATCATAAAAATGTGCAGATATATATTTAAGCAAATTTATCGCGCTACAAAGAGTAAAATTCAATTAACTCACCGGTTATGACGGTTTCTTCGTGTAGAATTTTTACTAACAAAACTGTTTAATAAATTACGTAATTACATATTTTTTTTCGCTTATTCTTATCAATTGATCTGAGGAAGTTGAGGCAGCTTATCCTGAAGTTCCTGTACACGATTTGAGCGTCGCGGCGCTGGTTATCGGGAAAAAGGGAGAATAAACGCATCTCCAAAACTGGAGGCGAAGTACGTACAGTTGTTCAGTTGCGGCCTGACGCCAGCGACACCTAGGAATGTTACGCGACAGGTAGTTGTTGCAGACTTGACTGAGATGAGGATGATGAAGATAGTGATGAGGAGTTTCCGCCTTTTTTTTCTCTTTTCAGCAACATGAGCTGTACCTATATTTAATGACAATTACTGTATTTGATCTCCTTTCTTTTGGCGAAATCTTCTTAATACTTTTAGAAGGTACAATATTTCTTTATACTTTTATAAGGCACAATACGTCTTTATACTTTTACGATGTGGTATAAAGGCATAAAAGACTTTCACATTTTAATAAAATAAAAATTAGCATGTTTTTAATTTTCCAGTAACATTATGCAAATAATAATTACTTTCAGGAATCTAATGGAGAACTACTTTTCTGTCCCATGTATAACTATTTTTTTATCATCACAGAGACACAAGCTTTTATATTACACAAAAACGCAAACTTTGGACAACTTTCTCCTTTACAGAGTAAAATGATCGTTTTTTTATGAGATAATCTTGTAACTGGTAAACGAAATCTTATCTCCTAAGTTCTTATTACATACATATAAAAAGGAGAGTAAAAATATAGCAAGAAATCAATGAGAAAAGAAATGAAATTTTAATGAGAAATTTACCTACGGGGAGAAGAAGAATACAGTATCCTATACATGTTAATAAAATTAAGAAAATTACATTTTGGAATAATTTAGGTATTTTATTTTAAAATCCATTTCATCGCCAGTATCTTGTAAAGTGGTTGAAGGTTGACTCACAACAAACAGAAAACTATAATTTTATGTATGCATTACAACACTTATTTACGACTAAAAAAAACGAAAGTCGGGGTATATGTAGAGCTGCTTTTTATTTTGTATTTATTCAAAGGATACGATTAAGATATAAATAAAAGGTAAACATCTAACGCCTGCCATTATAAACCATCCAGTTGGCACAAATAAAAAGTCATTGTATTTCAAAATGCAACTCAGATTTTAGAATTAAATTCTAAAAATTTATGTATTACAATTTAGGAAAAGAATAACTTTGAGAAAATAGTTCTGAGGCCAATCAAGTCTTAAATTTTCTTAACCTATCATTGAGCTTCGAAAAATACATACAAAATATGAGAATAAGGAAACAAAATAAGAACTAAAATAAAAGCCAATCCTGAAATGAAAAGTATAGTAATCTATATATAATAAAACTAAGGAAAATAAAATATGAAATAAATGCTAAGGCTCTTACGTATAAACTTATAAGATGGCAGGAAGAATTAATCGTCAACAAATAATTTGGAGTAATAAAGATTATTTAACTTCTCTTTGAATATACACTAAATCATAAGTTTTAGTAGAAGTAATGCGAAAGTGAAAAACATGTCAGGAATATATTAGATTAACACAAAAAAAATAAAACCAAATGCAAAATTCCCTCTGAAAAAAAATGCTGTGTATAATACTAACATTAAATAAATAATATACGAAAAATATAATGAAGCAAAAAAACAGCGCAGTTATAAAGTGACACAGAAAAGACAAGCCTAATGTAGCAATTAATTTTTTAGAGCAAAGAAAAAATATGGATATTGTCTTGAACGCGAGAATATCAAAGACATGCGACCTGCGCCTGGAAACCGTTTACAGCGTAAGTTGCGTGTTTTCTTCCTCATCTTATAATGCAAGAAGTCTGACTTATTTTTAAAAATACTAAAGCTAGTATTTGGGGAAAAACAGCTACAGAAAATCGCCTAAATAATATATTTTTTAATCATTAAAAAATTTTTGCATCGTAATATGTAAAAAAAAAATTAAAACCTCATTACATATGGTTTTTGGTTCGCCGCCCAGACAGTATAGTGGTTAGGGGAGCCGGCTACGATACCAAAGGTCCTGGGTTCGATTGCCGGAGAAGGCATGGCTGTAACTGTCCGTCCCTTGATAGAAGACAACGGTGGCCCACCTATTAGGTGCTTTCATAATAAAGTGACCACCACTTCTGGCCTTAGTAGTGGTCGAGCCGAAGTCGGCTGAGGTTCCCGCTATTGGAACAAAAAATAATGGTTTTTGGATTTTTAAATTTTAATTTAAAGAGTGTATAATGGAAAAAAAAAACTGATGAATTGTGCTTGAGAATTGGAACAAACTTCATTTAAGATACATTACCATTCTATCTCATACTGCAAACACAAATATTTTGAGATTATTAATTCGTTGCTTAACGAAAAATATCTACAAAATATAAAAAAAAAGTTCCAATATTTAATTATAAAAAATTAAATATAATATAAAATAATCGCTTTCGGGTCTTACCTGCACCATTCAGATATTAAATATGTAGAATTTCATAGTCTGGCGTATGTATCTTTGTTCCGTCTCGGTTAGAATATTTCTGTTTATTTGTACTGGCTTAACGTTTGCAACGCCACATGATGTCAGTGGCAAGAGCCCAGTACTAATCAGTAAGCAATAGGGATGCACTCGGTCCACACTGAGTCTCTTTTTCCCTGCCCGATCAAAGCGGCAGTCAATTGTTAATTGTAATCCGTACTCTCTTCTTTGCCCGTTTAAGCGGGATTATCATGCATGAAGGAAAATAAATGTTGTTAAATTTTTAACTTGACTTTTATGAATTTATATACAGTTCACTAATACATTCTATCAACATTTTGGTCCTAACCGACCAGTGGAAAGATTAGTAACTATGGATAATATAATATCCCTGAATAGGCAACGCGGTTGTCTAAAAACAAAACTCACAAAACTGGAATATGTTTTTGCGTGACGTCGTCGAAAATGAAGAAATGGAATTATTTCTGGAAGTGAAATTGCAATCGCTGTCAGGAATAAAGCAATCTTTAGATGAATTAAAACTGCGGTACTTCAATCTTTCAGCAGAGGTCTCCATAGAGGAGGCTTGTGAAACCATTGAAGAACTAGACAATCTGGAGAAAATGGAGGTAAGTCTAAAATAACTCTTTTCTAAACTAAAATAAAAGGTTAATACATTGCCAGTAAATTGCAATAGTGTTGAAAATATTAATGTTAAATTGCCTGAAAAACCTCTACCACAGTTCTCTGGAAAATATGAAAAATTTCATGATTTTAAATGCAAATTTATGTCTCTAATTGCTGAAAATAAGAAACTAACTGAAACACAAAACTTTATTATTTAAAGGCTGCTCTTAAAGGAGAAGCAAAAAATATCGAGAATTGTGAAGATACATACTAGTCACTGTTTCAAACCTTAGAATTGCGATATGAAAATAAACGAGCGATAGTTGATTGTCCCATACAGAATATCTTGAACCTAAAGCGAATTCTACAAGAATCATCTAAGGAACCTCGCTGGTTATTAGATAATATCAAACGCAATCTACGCGCCTTAAAAACGCTAGAGTACGATCTCGATGGGCTGTCTAACGCAATATTAATGAATATTCTCCTTCAGAAAATTGACAAGGAAACTCGAAAGGAGTTTGAACTTACCTTAAAATCCAAAGACGTTCCATTAGTGGAAGAATTTTCAAGTTTCCTTGAAAATCGAACTTTGGTGCTAGAAAACATCCATAAACATCCATAAAATATGCCTGTCAAATTTCCACCTAAACCCAGTATTGGTGTAAAACCAAAACGTTTTGTTGTAAATTCAAATAATTCTAACTCAAAAAAATGTATCCAGTGTAAAGGAAACCATACACTCTTTATAAATGTAATGTATTCAAACAAATGAATTTTGAGAGTAGGCTCATTATCCTCAAAAATAACAAATTATGGGTGAATTGTCTAAAACCTCATTCCGGAGAATGCAATTCAAACTTTTCATGCAGCCGCTGCTCCCGCAAACATCCTTCCCTTCTTCATAGGGACAATAACCCTCGGTATCCAACGAACATTCCCTGTCTTCCGTCAAACCAGGAGAAAACAAACCCCTCCAAAGAAGCGTCAGGTGACATACAGCAAGAAGTACATAGCCTTGCAGCCACTTCTGCGGCCGGAAACTCTATCCTCCTGAGTACGGTGGTTATTTATGCGACGAATATGTTCGGACAGCGCTGCAGAATAAGAGCCCTACTGGACTCTGGTTCGCAAATGAATCTTATCACGAAAGAATGCGCAGAATTTTTGGGTTTGAAAACTAAACCCATTCGAACACACATTTCGGGAATAAGTGGATCAGCTCATTCTCAGAAGACTTTCGCCCATATTTCGAACGAAACAGAGACCTTTGCTCATAATTTAGAATTATGTATTATTCCGAAAATAACAGATGTAATTCCTTCAACAAAACTTCGAAAAAAAATTGCAAACAATTATTTATAATCTAGAGATACCTCATGATATTAAATTAGTAGACCCTAACTTCTATACACCTGGTAAAATCAATATATTAATAGGAAATGAATTATTCTTTAACATCTTGAAAGAAGGTAGAGTTCAGGCGCTCAATGGAAACATAATACTGCAAAACACAGAATTTGGTTGTTTAATGACAGGCGTCCTGCCTACTATTAATCCTGCTGTTTTCTGATAAATGAACCAAATCTCGATAATGCAATTAAGAAGTTTTTCGAATTAGATTCCTTCCCAAGAGCTGGTAATGAAGTCGTAAAGGATGAGGAAGAAGTATTTTGAGAAGAGCATTTTAATGAAACACACTCGCGAGATGAAACAGGTAGATACGTAGGGAAATTACCTATGAAGGATGATGCTACTTCTATGCTGGGTTCATCTAAAGAAATTGCTATCAAAAGACTGAACACAATTTCGAAGCGTCTTGATGCTGATAAGACTATGTGTAATTTGTATAAGGAATTTATGAACGAATATTTAAGCTTAAATCACATGGAAGCTGTTATTGCCGTGGATATCTGGGATACTTATTACTTCATTCCCCATCACGCAGTACGTCGTCTGGAAAAAACTTCAACTCCATTAAGAGCTGTTTTCGATGCATCGTGTAAATCATCTAGTGGCTATTCGCTAAATTCAGTTCTGTTGAACGAAGGTAAAATTCAAGAGGATCTTTTTTCTATAGTTTAGGAAAAATCGCTTTAAGTACCGATATTAAACAGATGTATCGACAAATACATCCATCACAGAGAGATTTACAGAGAATTGTTTGGAAGCGAAACAGCGAGGCACCAGTTCAAGTTTATAGGTTACGAAAGGTAACATACGATACTCCAAGCGCACCATTCGTAGCTTTGAGAACTTTAAAGGCATTGGCAGCTGACGAACAGAACCATTTCCCAGGGCGGCTGATGTCACATCTACGGATTTTTATATGGATGATATACTGACAGGAGGGAATACTTTAGAAGAAGCAAAGGAGCTACAGTCCGAATTAGTACAAATGCTTTGTCTTGGAGGTATGGAGCTACATAAATGGTTGTCCAATCAACCTGAGATGCTACATGATATTTTAACAAAAGAATATTCATTTGAGTCTCAAGAAAGTGTAGTGAAGACGCTAGAAATGCTCTGGAAACCGAAGGATGATCACTTTACTTTCAAAACAGCTGTGAGCAATCAAGGTAGTTTTAGTAAACGCCAGGTGTTATCCGAAATAGCTAAGCTTTTTGATCCCTTGGGTCTCATCGGACCCATAGTAGCGAAGGCAAAAATATTCATGCAGAGACTATGGCTGCTAAAACTGGACTGGAATGAAGAATTACCTCCCAAGGAGTTGTGTAAATGGAAAAAAATTCCTTTCTCAGCTTCAGTTAATCGATCAACTGAATATTCCCAGATAGGTTTTAGCTGAACATTGTGTTAGAACAGAGATTCATGGGTTTTCGGACGCTTCGGAAAAGGCTTATGTTGCGGCTATTTATATACGTTGTATTACCACTGATGGAATGAATTATTCCAATCTCCTTTGTAGCAAATCCAGACTTTCTCCTGTAAAGCCTGTTACAATTATACGTCTTGAACTGTGTGGAGCATTACTTCTATGCAGACTGGTGTCAAAGGTAATAACAGCTCTGCAGCTAAGTATCGATGATGTTTATTTGTGGTGTGATTCTACTATTGTTCTAGCATGGATAAACACACCTGCGTACAAGCCCAAAACTTTTGTGAGCAATAGAATTGCTGAAATTCAAACTCTGACTAAACAATTCAAGTGAGATCATGTTGCCTCCAAGGAAAATCCAGCGGACATAATATCCCGAGGAGCAGATACTAGTGAACATTTAGTTCACTAGTATTGGAACTGGTGGTCAGGTCCTGAGTTTCTCAATCAACAACATCCATTACCAGGGTGCATTCCTTATTCTTCGGACGAGGAGTATGAGAAGGAACTGAAACAATCAGCGAATCCAGTTTTGACTTTGAGAATGAATGAACATTTTATAGTCTCTTTTCTGAAACTTTCCAATAATTTGCATAAACTAATCAGAATTCTCAGTTTTATTTTTAGGTTTATATTAAATTGTGCATCGCAGGATAAGATGCAGAGATATTTAACTCTAGATGAAAAAGGCTGAAGAGTTTCTTAATCGGCATGCCCAATTAACTGCCTTTAATTCTGAAATTACAGCTCTTCGGCGAGGTAAACCTATTCCTGCACAAAATAAGTGAAAACGTCTTGATCCTTTTGTATATGAGAATTCTCTTTTGAGAGTTGGAGGAAGATTAAAAAACTCAAACTTATTATTTGATTGTAAACATCAGTTAATTTTGCCTCCTACTCATAAAGTTACTGCATTGATTTTTGAATATTTTCATAAGAAGTACCTACATATTGGATCGCAGGGTTTACTTCATCAGGTGCGTTTCAAATACTGGCCCATTCACGGCAAGGGCTTGGCTCGTAAGATAGCTTATGCTTATGTGATTTGTTTTTTAAAATAAGCCTACTGCAGCAAATCAGGTCATGGATAATCTTCCCACTGAGCGTATAACTCTGATTTCACCCTTCTTAATTGCAGAGTTGATTTTTGAGAACCATTTCATATACTATTCAAAGGTCAACGCAAGGGCATTTTTCTTAAAGTTTAGGGTGCAGTATTTATATGTATATTTACAAAGGCAGTCCATTTGGAGATAGTAACAGACTTGACGTCTGAAGCCTTTATTGTAGCTCTTAAGCGGTTTTGTGCGAGAAGAGGAAAACTTTTCTCCATCATTACAGATAATGGTACAAATTGTAATTGATATAGAGTTAAATCCTTTACAAAAATTAATCAGAAAACCAGATGAAGCGTTATCCAGCTGTTTCACCTCAGAATCTATAGTGTGGAAATTAATTCCCCCTAGATCACCAAATTTTTGCGGATTGTGGGAAGCGGGAGTTAAATCTTTTAAGTACCATCTTAGAAGAAATATGGGATGTACTATGGTTACTATAGAAGAATTTCTCACAATCATTACTCAGATTGAAGGAATCTTAAATTCCCGCCCTTTAATTTCTATGTCTAATGATATTAATGAATTTAAAGTTTTAACGCCAGGTCAATTTTTAGTTGGCCATCCAATCACGTCTATACAAGAGTTTGAACTTATTGAGATTACTGATAATAGGTTATCTAGGTGGCAGCGCAGAATAACGTTTGTTCAAATAATATGGAAGCGCTGGCGAAATGATTACCGCAATCATTTGCAACAGCGCAATAAATGGCAATTGCACAAATCCGATGTGCAAACAGGTGCAATGGTTTAACATAAGGATGAGAATTTACTTCCTTGCCATTGGGCCTTAGGCAGAATTTTGGAGACGCTCCCTGGTACAGATGGCAAGGTACGTGTAGCTAAAGTTAAAACTGCTTCAGGAATTTTTACTAGAACTATTTCAAAGATCTGTTAATTGCCAATTTAATGTTTGACTATATATATTTTCTATTGACTATATATATATATAGAGAGAGATAGATAGAGAGATAGATATTTGGAATCAGTTTATTCATTAAAAGAATTTAATAACAATTGTATGTTTAAAAAAATTATATGGCCTACTTTGAAATGTATTTATCTTGTAACATGTTTTATGTCAACTTATATATTGTTCGAGTAATTACTGTTTTCATGTTTTAATGTTCTTAAAAACTGCAAAGTTCAGTTTTAAAATTGTTGTAATCTGAATATTTATGTGATTATCCATTTTGAAATATTGTAATTCGTCAATAATTATTTAATTACACAAATTTCAATGCCGGCCGGAATGTTCCGTCTCGGTTAGAATATTTTTGTCTATTTGTACTGGCTTAACGTTTGCAGCGCCACGTGATGTCAATGGCAAGAGCCCAGTAGTAATCAGTAAGCGATAGGAATACACTCGGTCCACACCGAGTCTTTTTCTTCTGCCCTATCAAAGCGCCAGTCAAAGCAGCAAAGAAGGGAGTACGGATTACAATTAACAATTGTAATCCTTACTCCCTTCTTTGCCCGTCTAAGCGACATTATTATGCATGAAGGAAAATAAATGTTGTTAAGTTTTTCAATTCATTTTTATGAATTTATATACAGTCCACTAATACATGCTATCAACAATCTTTACGCAATACGATACTTATACAAAGAGGCAAATTCTCTTTTTTATTGTCATAAAGCAAGCCAGAAATCTTTGAATCAAATAATTAAACTGAAATTAAGATAAACAGGTCTATAATAGCAACTGAAAATTTGAACCTTTTTTTTTTATATTTTTACTTAATGATATTGCTGATATTTTCCGATAGAAGTGACTGTCCATAAAGTCCATTCGCACATCTTTATAATGGTAAAATAATTTCTAATCGGTAGCTAAAGAACTGCAATAATCAAATATAGGTGATCTGGGTCCATATATAACATACCGTTTGCTACCACAATAATGTTAGAAAATCAGACTGTAATAGCAAGAATGAAAACTCTAATTCCCTGCTTTATTTCGAGAGAATAATTTAAATTGTTTCCAATAATTTTTAGCCGGAAGTTAAAGAACTGCAAAAATCAAACATACGTGATCTAGATTCATACGTAATATACTTTTTGCTCGAAAAATTATGTGAGAAAATAAGACTCTAATAGAAAGAATGAAAATTCCAATTCCTTGCTTTATTTAGAAAATGATTGTAAACTGTTTCCTTATTTCCTTTTTTTAAATGCGATCCGCTTTTTTTCTATGAGGAAACTTAGTACTACTCCATTGAAAACAAAAGAAAACGTTATTTAAACTTTGAAAATAATTAGTTACACGGCAGAACATCATTAATGATATTCTAAATTAGGTAGTAACGAATTTAAAAACTACCTGATCATCAGGATACTGTCAGAGGAGAACATTATGTACTTTCTTATAGTTGTTTACTTAAATTTATTATGTTATTATTAAACTGTTTTTTATATACTGATATGTACTTTAGTAGGAAAACTGAGATTTGTCGAAACGCCAGTGATTTAAAAGTCCTCTTTCATTTCTGAAGATCTGATTTTGCAAATATTTAACAATTTTCCAACAGTTAATACCTTCTCATTTCGATTCAATTATTTCTTTTTTGGAAAGGTTGCATTAATAATTCATAATTCTTTTAAACAGTCATTTTGCGAAATATAGGCACCTTTCTTACAGGACATTTTTCGCAAATCAAATTTTTCTGTAGTTTTTAATGCTACATTATAACTTATAAATTCAAAAACTTATAAAATTTGGTACTATTCATACGATTTGCAAAATCTAGAAAATTATTAGTGACAATTCGAATATAATGGCTTATAAATTCCTGAAGTTTCACAATCTGGATACTCATTCTATTCCTAACGGAGTTGAAGGAATATTCTGTATATAGTTACATATTAGAATTCTCTCGAAAAGTCTTGATTTCGACCATTTTCTCATCTTTCCGTTAAGTTCTTACAGAGATGAAGGTTTCGATCTCTTGAAGATCTGATCTAGTGTTTTGATCTTTTTTACAGAACTGTTAATATATATTGGTGAAAAACTTCAGAAACCCGAATGGTAAAAATAATTACATGTAAAACGAATAACAGAAGAAATTTATGTCAAACAAACAGGAAGATTGAAAATATTTAGGGAAGAAAAGTTAGGCCGTAATCGATATTACAAGTGATAAATATGCATCACATATTTCATAATTGGAGTATGATAAAATTAAACAACTAAAAATTGATATATAACGTAAAGAGAGGTCATATTTCAGTAATTACCTGAGTAAAATTAAATTAAAATTACATAACATTGGTTACCCATTCAAAGTTAAATTATCATTACATTTAGCTATTTAATACTATATGCCATGATTACTTATGAACAAATGCAGTAGTTATTTATAAAGCAAAAAGAAAATTATATATGCAGTTGTTATCAAAACAAACGTACGTAACTTGAAAGTTGCATATGTAATGGCTGCTTATGAAAAAATAGATGTAAGTGAACATGCATATTTTTTTTATTTAACTTTACTTAGACAAGTGTATGTAACTTCTTATTCTCAAAAGCCAGATCGTCTATAGCAGGGGTCTCAAACTGTCGGCCCGGAACACTTTTATGCGGTCGCGAATACATTTCAATAATACATTTGTAACAAATAAAGCATTTGTTGAGAAGATTTTAAGTGCGGCTAAGCCTTATTATTTCGGCCATAGCGGCTATATTTGTTTACATATGAAACTTAGCAGAATAGTGGATTTGTTGCGAATCTAGAGAAACGTTTTCTTTTATTATTACGAATTAAATCGTGCTCAATCCATTCTGGAATTTATTCGAGGAAATAAGTGTTAAGGATTTACTTCGCAATTTTTAATATAGATATTTTGAGTTTTATTTATTGTTACGTGCGTAGGGGTTTGTTACGTGCATATATATTGAATGCACAAGTCGTAAAAAATTAACGAAAATTTATTCTTTCCACAAGAAATAAATTAAAATGCTGAAATATTTCTTCAGAGATATTCGCACAATATCATAATATCTCAAACGTTTAGTAAAAGCTCAGTTCAATACAGATAAAATAATTCTATCTCACAGAGAAATCGCTACAGTCAATAACAGCATTAAGTAAACAAACAGCAGTTCGCTTTTAACAGCTACAACTACAACTGTCTATTCTAGTCTGGACAACTATTGCTGGGATATTGCCAATTATGGGCAACTTATCCAGCTCACTGAGGAATTGCATAGAGCCCCTGACGTGCAATTTTCTTAAATTAAATAAAACCAAATATGTGGTATGATGGAGATGCCGTTTGCATCGCAAGCTTGCAAGAAACCAAAGTCCAACTACAACTGCAACAACAACAACTAAGATAAGGTGTTTCAACTCGGATTTTATAAGCTTTTTAATTATCAGTAGAACAATCACGATTTTTCTAGATTTTTCTGAATGGCAACAGTAAATACGATATATTTATTTATTAAGCATTAAATAAATGCACTCGCTCTATTATTTTTATTTTTTTTTCGACGTAGCTTTTTCTTCAAAAATCGTCTGCGTTGCACGGAGAAATAAAAAGGAATTTTAATTACAATTCTAAATAAATACCAAATAAATGTGAAATTCGTAACATTATTTTTGCCTTGTCGGGAAATGAGATCTGAATTAATTTAATGAGAAATAACTTTCTTTGTTTCATTTCTTTCATACATCGATTTAGATTTATCATAGTATTTGAACAGAACAACGATTAGATAATTCTTCAGATGATATACATAATTTTTATGCATTCTGTGCTACAAAATCAATGAGATGTAACGCTGTTAAGTGAACCTAACGCCAGATTGTCGCTATGGTAAATAAATAGAATTTTAAAGAGTGCATTTATTCTATTGTGGTTTACGCGCTATCGACGAAGAAGGTTTAATTCAATCCAATAGGTTTAAATGAAATGCTAAATGCGTATAATTTAATATTCC
The DNA here is from genome assembly GCA_000611955.2 of Stegodyphus mimosarum. Taxonomy (NCBI): domain Eukaryota; kingdom Metazoa; phylum Arthropoda; class Arachnida; order Araneae; family Eresidae; genus Stegodyphus; species Stegodyphus mimosarum. Next base: position 464,768 of record KK112898.1, read on the forward strand.
GTGCAAGGAAGTCATGTGGTGTACACATCAGGTTTTTTATTTTAATTCAACTATGTAAATTTATGATGTATGTAAATTATTCCCACTTTTTATGTTATTTCACTCTGTAAATTAATTCCCTTTTTACGTTATATCACTTTAAAACTATGTAAATTAGTATAATTTTTGTGCTAATTCACTCTAAAACTATAAATTTAATTATTATAAGACTAACAAAACACAGTTGTGATAAGAGAAGGATTCCCGGAATTTTGAACAGAAATAAAAGCCATGAAGTACAGCCCATTTCAGCGGTAACGATCTAGAGCATATAGATGTGTGGTTTGAAAAATTCATTGGCTTACACGGTCGCCAGTCCTATCCCTTAAGGTTTATTTTCTGGTATCACAAGCAAGGTCTCCATGAAAATGCGTCCATAATATTTTAAAACACATGGAACAACTTTCTTATAGGGACGATCTCAGGCTAGTATTGCAGCTAGTGGCCGAAGTTTTTAACGGTTTTTAAGATCTCTCTTATTATCGCAATTCTTGCATTTTGAGGAATGAGAGCCATTTAGTTCTTCACTTGTGTATTGCTCTTATATTTCTAGTTTCTTTTCGCACTTGTACATAACGATGGCATTTTTGATCCTGCATTGCCATTTTACTTCGATTAGTTTTTGAGTCTGCCTAACTTTATTTACTACCTTACTTAACTAATATTTGTACACTCAGTTAAGGAATAATCCTATGTTTTCAAACTGCTTTATTCTGCTGTGCCATGAATATCATATCTATATTTTGATGTATAATTTTACGAAGGAAAAATATTATAGCAATATTTATAATTACATTTATCCGTAAGGAAGAACCTGGAGATGGAAAAGAATATGAAGGTTATAAAATAAGGGTAATGGTTCTTGTTTCTTGACAGAGAAATGTTGATTAATGCGAATTAACTGAAAGAACGGTTAAACTTTAAACTTAATAAGAATTGTTAGTGTAAATTATAATGCAATCGACTCTTGATACAGGGAATTTGATAATGAGTTAAAATCTGCTTCGTAAAAACGTAATTGTTTAAAAATAAATAAAATTTATTCGCGAATTTATACAAATTCAGCGAACATCATTATTCGAAATTTGTTTTTATTTTGTTATAAATACAAAATCGATGTATATTTTAATATTATTTAGGCAAAGTACTCTTTTTATTTTCCATATCGAAATTCTCTAGTACCAGAGGTTCTTATTAGACAATTCGAGTGTCATTACATTACAAATAAATATAACTAGCCTAAGCTTCTCAACTTATGATCGTTTGGCTATACGATCTAGAGAAGAAGATACAAATTTTTCAGAAATTGTACATATAATGTTCAGTTCCTATCATTTTAAAGTTACTGGCACATGAGAACATGTGGGTCAGAATACTTACAGCTAGACAGAGGATACGCTTGCTTGTTAATTGTGCAACTGAAACGAAATAGTTTCCTAAAAGATAAGCTTGTTAAATCCTCAAATAAATATGCACGAACCATCTTGAAAACCATCTGATCTCTAGCCTCAAAAGAACAAAGATGATCTTACGATTGCTGCTCCTTCACTAACCAGCAATTAAATTTAATGTTTTAAATATTCTTTACATTCAATAAGTTCTGAGCCATATCCATAATTACGGATGACCAAGTTCTGTATTTAAGTAAATAAACTGAGGTGTGCGATACGTTTTATTAAAATAAGTTTGACGCTATACGATGTTCCTCTGAGCATATCAAAACCAACCGTAACAAAATTAAGAGCATGTGTTGTATCACAGCGATTTCGTTCAATCGTGTTAACTTCAATGCACTGTGAATTTATCAGAACATAAGACCATATTAAAGGAAGTTATTTTTTTGCTTATTTCGTTATGGAAAAATATACACTGTCTATCTGCGTAAGGGAAGAGATTCTTTCGTAGAAGATTGCCTGAGGAAAACAGATTCGTATTTATGGTCCGCAGGGGAAAAACCGAGAAAATGCTCATCCGTGCAGTCCGTGCGTCAAGATTCGAATCCAGGTCCTAAGAAGAAGATGATTTAAGATTAATATTAAATTACTAAGGCTGGTAGATTATGCACAAGGTTATAATCAGTGTAGGGTTATTATTAAACAATTCTAGGCTTTCGTCTTATGACACTTAATCCTGAGTAATATTTGCAAGAGCTTTGTTTACAGATTTATATGAGCAAACCGCAGTGGTTTAGGATGAAACTTAATTTTGGAAGGGTTGCTTTAAAACAAAATCGGACTATTTTATTTCCCAATGATTCAACGTCATGTCCTGCAAAATATACACGATCATGACGGTTGTTGAAATGTCCAGTAGTTTCAGATGGCTTCGGATTTGCCTATGAAAGGACAGAACCCAAAAGCAAGAACTGGGGTTTCTGCCCATCGTCAGTTGTTCCGGGGCAAGTGAATCCAAGCTTCATATAATCATCATTCCATTTCGTTCTGTTTCACATCATAAACCTTAATAATAATTTAAGAAATATGATCTAAAATGTGGATCAAGTTTGTTAGAAGAAAGACAACAATAGGTTAAATAATATAATATAAGCACAATCTCTGTTAATTATAAAGAGAAGAGAAATGAGATAGGCACAAACACTGGATCACTACAGAATGCGATCAAAATTAACTAGCGTTCATTAATTACCCTATAAAATGCTACTGACATTAACAATATGTGAGGCAAATTTGTTATCGACGCATGAGCGGGAAGTACGTTTGCATGCACGTCGTGCATATAATTTTGAAACAATTATTTGATTTATTTAAATAAAATTTCGTACTCCTTGAATACTACATTCCTTGTTGGGAGTCCCTGGTCTAAAGGAAAGGATCCTTCGTGGAGAACGTTGAAATGAAGAATGTCATCAAATACTTATTTTGATGCATAGTCATATATCTTACTGTTATCATTCCTTTCACTACAGTTGCATAAAATAGCTCGCAAATCATTTCTAAAGATATGCTTCGTCTGAAACTTATATTATTTTGGAACGACTTCTTAAAACAAAGCTTGAAATTTTCACCGCCAAGAATATGGAAATATCCTTTGTGTTGTTTTTCAGTTATCAATAAAATGTACGTTAATAGCGTAATAAATAATAATTAGAATAGAAGTTATTGTTTACAAAATCATGCATACCTGCACTTTAATTGCGAAAATACATATTAAAAACGAAAGAATATCAATTAAGAAAATTGTTTTTAAGGTTATAGTACGAATTAAAAATGTAATGGTAACGAAAATAAGCGCTGTAAGGAAAAAAAAACGCTTTCCGTGTTTTAGAAGCATTAATTCATATTTCCAGCATGACTGTAGCCTATAATCATGATCGTTACATGGTGCAACAATCGTTGGAGTTATCTTGTAAGTTGTCATCGATCGGATACCTAAGGGGTATTTTTTCTTTGACCGATACAAAACAATGATGTTTAAAATAAATGACCGAAAGCATTTGCGATTCTGCAGCATGATGATAATTAAAATTAGAATTTAGCTTGGAGCTAGAAACAGATCGAAGTACGTTTTCAGTGAGTCAGATTTCATTGACTTTTCCCAGGCAATAATTACTTAAAAATGCTTCAAGCTCTATTCTATTTTTGGATCAACAATGGAGGTAATTCTGACGTACTTCAGTGAGGGTTTTTAAAAATATTTTAAAAGATCACAACTGAGTGTACTTAATTATCGATTGGAGTATTTTATTTATTGAATCAAAAATGTATTTTAATTCTAAATTTTTTTCACTCTTGCTATTCTTTCTTTTTTTTTTATTGGGGGGGGGAGGGAAGTTGTTTCTTTCTTAGGAACCTAATTAGTTTTCACTGATTTCTAAACTTTGTTGAAATAGGAAAATATCAGTGAAGATTTTAATATTTCCGCAAATAATGGAATAAATTTCTTCAGAATATTTAAATAAGGAGCATTCTTTATTGATAAAGTAATAAAATATGATTAGTCATTTCTTAAATGTTATGTGGGCAGGCCAAATTGTTTTTTAAAAGCGACAGCTTGTTTGCTCAGTAAGATCTAATTTCATAGTTTCATTAAAAGAATATATAATTATAACCTGTCATCCTTCAACTTCAAAAATAAGAAAGTGAAGAACACTTCTAGATACTACTTCTAGATATTAAAGAAAACATTTACCAAGGTTAAACTACATTCCCAAAAGGCAGCATTCCTTGAACACATTTCTTAACTAATTCTTTATTAATGATAATAAACTCAATATTTAATTACATTCCTTTGTTGCTGTAAATAATTCCTTAGTACTTCCCTTCTTCTCTAATATGTGTACTAAACCTCACAAGTCCAACAGAAAAAACTAACGTTATTCGTAAAATTACGATCTTCTTAATCTGAAACTCCTATTATCTCTGAAATTCCTTTTCTTTCGATATTACACAATAAATTTAAAGTTTAAATTTTGTTAAAACTTTTAGTAACTGGAAAATAAATAATTTATGTTATAAACCAGAAAAATGATAATGCCAAAATATAACAGAAATTATTTGAATAAATGAATATCTAATAAAGACTGAAAGAAATCTCAAATTAACATAACAACTCTGACTGCATTTTATAAGCGTTATTTTCCCATCATTAATTAGATAATAAAAAACAAAAGCAACAGTATCTTATCACAAGTACTAGGCTCGATTTTTAGAAAAAACAAAACTTCCTGACTTTATAGCTTTTGTGATTAAGAGATGTAAATAAATGAAGATGAACTAGCTACTTTCATTAATATCCTAAATCCTCCAGTTGCACTAGATTCCCAGAGTAATTTTTTAAACGCGATATTTCAGAATCATGTTGTTGTTAACACTGAATTCCATCTTTTCTTTGGTGCACTAATGTAGCTTATTCACATATTTCTCATTCTAAAAAGTCTTTCCTAGATTGAATGTTCAGGTTCATTATACATGTTATACTATTTATTCACTTAGAACTTAATTAAGGAAGCTTAATGTAAACGTAATATAATATTAAATAATTATTTGTCTTAATCTAAAATTTTTCGAATAAAAGAATGCAGCAGGAAAGTGTGGATGAAAATCGAGTTTTGTCTGCTACATTTTTTTTCTACGATTTGTATATGCTTTCAGTGAGATAGTGTAGTTGTTGCTTAGTTATAAAATTTTCAGTAGAAAAATTGTATAACTAAACAATAGCGGGAATAAGAAAAGCATTGTGCAAATAAAACTTCAATAACTGTGGATCATGGAATAAAACAAGCGAGTTTAAATTAGAATTTTAGAAATAATTCTGATTTTTCAAATCTCTAGGGAATTCTTGAAGAAAATGATTATTTAATTTACTTTTCTTTGAAAACGTTTACTTCTAAGATTATTGTCAAGCTGATTGAGGAATATTGTTAATTTATCTTCCAATAAAAATATATTGTTTGCATGTTAAAATACATTACGTACAATACATACATTGCATGCATTGTGAGATTGAATAAAATATATTTTTTTTCTTAATGATTTTTATTTTATTTAATTTGGTGACATTTATTTCAAGATTTACAATGGTGTTTAAGCTATGATTAAAAAAATATTTATAGCTTAAGCGTAATTCATAAAGCTGTTCCTATTCGCATATGTTACAAAATTAGTTAGATGAAGATAAAGCTGATTCATTAGGATGACCTCAGTAGCATACACGCCCGCTAGTGGACGAGCGGTAAAGTCGCTGAAAGCCGGTAATTCAGTCGGAAGTTCAAATCCCACGAACGGGCTGGCTGCATGAGCGTTTTCATGGTTTTACCAATGTGTAACGTATATACTATCCAGTTTGCCATAATCACATATACCAAACAAAACCACAAGCATGCTCGCGGTAAGATAACTGTCCACTGGTATCTCGACCCGTGATCGAATCTGGAATAGATATTCACAAATATTGGAAGTTTTTCCCTTCCGTGAAGGAAGTTGTTTTAGAGAGCATTGTAGTGTTTCCTTTAGTATAATTAACCCATTATTCAAATTTTTGTTATCTTTTCTGAACTCCTCAACTTCCCCTCTCATTTCCTCGCCAGCAAGCAATTTTAAAGTCATGGGAAGTGAATATAAAAACAGACTTAGGCTGGTTGTTGCATATAGTTTGCCAATAATCCCCACATTTAAGAATTCGTCGAAGGAACCCAGCTGACCAGATCTCAAGCCTCCGGCCTGCTTTCAAGAGATAAAGTGCTCCAACTTTTTCCCCGACAAATTCACCACACCTAGAGGATATATTTAACTGCGTATTTCACAAAAGTCATGTTCTAAACTGGAATCTGTAAGGTACTCGTAAAAGCAGGGGAGATACGCCTTGTGGCCACTTCTTAAGTACATCGCCGGGTAGGTTGTTCACTCAGCCTAGTTAGCCTTAAACTAAATTGTTAGTCCAGAACTACTATTTATCTTTAATTTATTATTAAATTATTCTTAAGTTCCACCACAAAGTGTCTGTGCCATTGTTATCAGGTATTCCTCCCGCGTTCGTAGCATGCGCTGTAGTGGTCAGCAGCTCGGCGCGTATTCGAGAGGTCCTGGTTCGAGTCTCGGCGACGGCATTGCTCGTTTTTCATCTCTTCTGCTTGAAAAATACTTAATGTCTCTACATTGTAAGAATGAAGTACGTGCATTTGTGTTAAGAGTTTGACAAATAATTAAAGGGTCACTTTTACGCTTCTTCTGTGCTGGTATTATTCACGCCTGTATGAGAAGTCACCAGATTTTCTATTAAGATCTTCTTAACTGTATGATAGCGAAGAGGAAAGATCTTATTACTGCTTTTTAAGCTCATAAGAAAATCTTTTCATCTTAAAGTGCATCAATACTACTATGACTTAAATTTAATGCATGTTCGCAAACAGATAAGAAATGGAAAATTGGCAGTTTTGAAATTCAATGTTCTTTTTTAAAACATAAAATGTTAATATAATGTATAATGTTATATACATCGGGTTAGTTTATTTGATTATGGCAAAACACATGAGAGCTATCTGCCTGTTATTTATATCATATTAATGATATAAAATGTGGCACTGATTTAAAATACGCAAAACAAATTTGCATAGAAGGCATTTAATACGAAGCGTGTGTTTAAGCAATATTTATTGGCTTGGGCTTAAAAGGTGAAAGTCGCTTGCAATGAAAGAGATAGCTATACATTAAAAAATATGCTTAAGAGCCATCTGATAGAATTGGGCGATTGAAGAAATGTTGAAAAGTAATCGACGATAAGTCGATGTGGCGAGAAAATTTGATGAGCATCGTTATTAAACTCTCAAAACACTGAAAAATAATTCTGAATCAGTTTCTGAAACTGCTTTCAATGTGAATGGATGATTTTTAGCAGACATAGATTTAGACGTTCGAGAATAGCATCTCCTGCTAAATAAAGACCACTTTGTTTTCTAAATTGCAAGATGTCGCAGTTCATAGCCATCCGACTTTGAATTTCTGTTTCTACAAAAGCAGTTTAACACATGCAGTCAGTAATTCCGTTTCTGATTATTGGTTGTGTAGTTTGGTTGTTAATTGAGACACAAAAGTAATTTTCAATACAAATGGAAAATTTTCTTCGGCTTTTCACTTTAATTAAATAGCATTTGTTTATGGAAATTTCTCTTAATGATGCTTAAAACAGAATTGCCTATCTGCTATTGTCGGGATAGTGAGTTTCAGAAACGATAATTTAAGGTGCCAGTATTATATTCATTATTTAAAACAATGTAGAAATAATTAAAATATGTCTTTAATTTAGCGTTTAATCGATTATGTATATAAAGTATTAAATATTTAGTTATATGAAGGTCTTTCTCGAGATTTAACTCGCATATAGCACTAGGTCATGTGTTCTTGAATCGTATTCCTTTTCATACATTATTGCATGATTTCAAATGATGTATACATTTCAATACTTTTAGTTATAATAAGCAGTGATATTCACTCACAGCAAAGAAATTTGGATTCGTTTCCAATTTTTAATGGCCTTTATAAGAACCCACATCCTGTCTTTAAAGTTATAGAAAGAAACTTTTCTTCACCTATGAAATTAAAACTTCTGCTTTAACAGATATTTTCATTCAAGAAATAAAGTTAATAGCTGCTATATCAGACTGATTATGCGTGTAATGAAAACTAGTCAAATGAGAAAACTTCAATATATAAACAAATGCTTAAAATAAAGAAAATCAAATAATTGGAAGACTTAGAGCTTTCTTAAAATCGCAATGGCACGACATAATTAAATGAAAATACTAATGTATTCTAAAATGCAACTTAAACTCAGAATTTGGTAGCATATCTGTGAAAAAATTAATTTTTATATGCGTCAAGAAAAAATGTGAATTTTGATTAGTCCGCTTTCAAACATTTAGAAAAAAAGTAGTTTTGGAGCAAAAATGTTTCTCATTGATAACTACACATTTGTGTCATTATACAGACTGTATCTGATTGGTCTGTAATTATTTTGATTATCGCAAAGCACGTGAGGAATAGGTACCTAACGTAAAGAATACTTTAGAGAGGGTTTTATAGGGAAAACTGGTTCATATTAACGTTAAGCAAGGGAAAAGCAGCATAATATGTTTTGAATAAACAATGGAAGAAATAATTTTAATTCGTACATTTAGTTGCTCTTTTATTAATTTAAAAACGGTTTCAAGTTTTGAAGTTACTATTTTAACATTTGCTTTGATTTTAAATATAAAAATTCTAGTTTAAATTTAACATTTACGCGAAGAAGATTCCTCGATAAAATTAAATTGTAAACAGATGATAAAAAAAGAATCTTATAGGAAGTAAAATAAGAGTAATAAAGTGCAGTAAAACTGTATACGAACATACGTCCACAAACATACGAATGAACAGAAATACTTTTTAAACACTTGAAGTATTTATTAATTTCAGCCAGCGGGTGACGTGTTTGGCAAATATAAAATATATTACCGCTTGAGGAAAATGTCGTATTTACAGGAAATTAGGACTATTCATTTTTGCTATATATAAATGAAATCGCAGAAGAGTTTAATTACCATGCTAAACAAAATATTTACACTCAGTAAATATTTCGTAAACTATCTAAACAATTGGCATACATATAAATACCATAACTAGCTCTAATTATATTAATTTAGTGAGCGATTTTATTTAGGCCTGCAATTTACTATAGCGGTCTATACTATGTTTGAAAACAAATAGGTAATAATGCATCGTGAATTTATCGTAAAGTCTCGCTTTTTGCCATAATAAAAAAAATTTGATGTGCACACCCCATGACTTCCTTGTAGGGAATATTAAATTTCAAGCATATTTTGCTGCATGATATTTAAATGTAATTTCTCGAATTTCAATAGAGATATATTTCTCATTCATTTAATTAAGTTCTCACTTCGCGACAAGGAAAAATACATAAAAATTCAAAATATCTTTGTTAAAAATCGAAAAATGTAAATCATAAATACAGTTAGAGAATTTAAAGAAAAATTTTTTACAATTAAAATTAGAGTTTCCACTCAAAAACAAGATATTCGGCCGGCGGGCAAGAAGCCAGATTTTTCGGTCACAAAACTGAAAGTTTACGTTTGGTCTCATTCGGCAAAAAGACACTGAAAGCGTAGAATCTGACTTAATTTGTTCTAGACGCTATGCTGAATCAATATGTGAGATAATTTTATAATTTAAATGATAATTCCAGAAATGATTAAGCGTGATTAAATTGGCAGTAATAAAAGAAGACGTTATATTTGTTGTTGCCAAACTTAATTTCTCTAGACTGGCAACAAATCCAATATTCTGCTAAGTTACAAATTCAAACTTATATGGCCGATATGGTAAAAAACAAATAGGCTTAGCCTCACTTAAGCGACTTTTAAATTTTTGATAATTCTACAACTATTGCATTCAGGTTAACTAAAGGCATAAAAAGTTTAACTGAAAGATAAGAGCAACGTAATTGAATCATTTTTAGAGCAAAAAATGCACAATTTACGAACATATAAGAATAAAAAAACTGAGTTCAGAGAGCCGAGTAACAAAGTGGTAGTCCTATATACAAAATTTCAACGTTCTAAGTTTACTCGTTTATTTATGCGGTACGTACGTACAGACACCACGAAAAAATCTCTTCTGAACTCATTTTAAATCAGTTTTATAATTCGTTTGGGGAAAAAGATTCCTTTATTCTGTCCTTGCGTACAGATGTCACGCAAAAACATCGTTTAATTGCATTCGATAGCGGTCAAAATGGATATTTTCGTTGAAATATGTTAGCGGAATTTTTTGTGATTACATTACTTCGTACATGGAAGTAATACTGCCTCTTATTAAGTAACTTATAATAATTGTTATTAGAAATAAACGAATTCTAATACGAAACATACTATTATAAAATATTCTTCTACATTTTAATTTCTTCCAAATTTTCCATAAAATGTAAAGGAAAGATTATTAGCATTTCCAGTAGATTCAGTATTTGCTTTAAGCCTCGGGTGAACGCGATTCAAAGAAATAAATATCTCAGGAGAGCTCTTCATGGAACTAATTTCTGAAGAATAAGGTAAGTTCTCTTTCTTACCATCTGCTACAATTGTTGGTAGCAATTTGTTTCAAGTATATGACATTTTGTTTTGCATCTTCAATTCAGGGTGCAAAATTAATTATTAAACTCTACTTAATAGCGCTATTATTAACAGTTAGTAGTGTAATTAATTATTAAAGAGTATTTTAATCGTAAACGTGTAGTTCATAATTCTTTAAATTAATTTCGTAATACGTACACTAAATTGACGTGCTGGAACTTTGATTACACATATACTTTACATGCATAGCTAACACTGTATGTATTTAATTTGGTGCGCATGTATTTTCCCATTGCTTTTAATTGCATACGTTCCTGATTATAATACACCAAAAGAATGTTTTTATAGATGCAAGTTGTTTAAGTGTTTGTATAAATATTTGATTTATTTCAATAGAACGCTAGTGGCTTTAGAGTTTGGGTTTTATTCTGGCTACATCACGCTTTGTAGAGACACCACTCACTTCCACTAATTGCTTCCTTATAAAACAAGGAGGATGTTTTTACTATATCTTCAGTTATTGCATTTGCGTTATTAATTTATAAGCAAACATCGATTTTATATTAGCCTAGTTTTCGTTTAATGTCTTTAAACTTACACGAGAATTTTGAAAATAAGCACTTCTGCTTTAAAGATGCTTCAGAGATGCAATTTACGTACTTCCAAAGTATTCTACATGTAGCTGCAATGTTACAATTTGGTTTGAACGTTCTAGAATAGTTCAAATGAATTTCTTTGCAAATATTCAATTTAATCTATACAACATTCTTACGAAATTCTTTTTCAAATTTTAAAAGAAATGAATTCGTTGCTCTTGTAGTTATTAGTAATGTTTATTCCTCCGCTCAGCATCCAAGTTAATAGAAGCAGAAAATTTTGCTATCGTTCGTTCAATGTAAGGTAAATGATGTTTTCCTAGATCTAAAGTTTTGCATTTAATTATATGCTTAGGATTCATTAAAATTTTTCGGTTCTGAAACTGATCACATTATAGTTGTTATTCTATCGTAAATTTATTTCTTAATTTCTGCATTAAATTCCAAAATAATCTCTGCCCAAACCACGACGCCTCAATGTAATGTACCATTTCTCTGATGAGGAAAGAAGGGTTCCGTGTTCCAAGCTTTCTCTAGATACAGGTACACCGAGGCTTCAGTGTCCCGGCTGAATCTTGACTCATATGTGAAAAGCACAGTGCTCCGCTGAAATCTGGTCTAACGAGCATGTTGTCCTCACAGTGCTGAAAGCGCTCTATTGTGTGCTGCAATGAGTATGACTCAAACAGCGGATCTTCTGGTATACGGCCCTATCACATGAAGCCTTCGGGCAAAGGTAGACTCTGAAACTCGGGGTCCAGTGGCAGCATACAGCTCACATGAGAGCTGTGAAGCTGTAGCAGTTCTTTATCGTCGCGCTGAAAGTGACAAACAACGATCCTCATTCGCCCTTACGTGTTTTGGTCAACCTTGCTCACATCTTCATGATATACTTGTACATCCAGTGTCCTGAAATTGTTGTCTTAAATAACAGACGACACTGGGAGTTACACTGAGCTCTGTAGCCATTTACACTTGTGACTGGCCTGCCTTCAGTTCTATCGGCAATTCTATATCTCATTCCGCCATCTGTAAGTTCGTGGCTACTCATTTTACTGAAAATAAAATTTACCCACCTGTTGAGAGAAGTACGGGGGGCGTCGTGAAGGAATACTAGTAAACATATCCCTCTTGCGCTTATAGCCTGTGCACAACCGAATGTCAGCAGACAATGCACAAGTAAGCTTACGTAATCAACTCTGATTTATTTGCGTAATTATTCAGCGGCATATGTAGTACCATTGTACAATACTTTTAGTAAAAATAATCATAGTTTGCAAATTGTCTTAACTTTGCGCACGAGTGTATATGTATTCAAACTCTGAGAAAAATACTTTTGCTGAAGACTTGTACCCAATGTGCCAAAGTTTTACAAGAAAGCTCAACTATAGTGGTGACTTCCCAAAATATTCATTATAAAGGTCGATCTAAAAATGTTTTTTTAGAATTCTTAAGTTACAATTTTCATAAGCTGCCATGCTACTTTTCGATCTGTTACGATATGCCATTTTTAGATCCAGCTTGCAATATTTAATTCCTAGATTTGACTGGAATGCTTGAAGAAAATACGAAATATTTTTGGTTAAAGTACGTAAAAGAAGTTATTCAAGCATAAATGTGTTCTAAGCTAGTAAATTGGATTTGAAAATGATACAAAAGCTTGTCATACATATGACTTTTTGAGAATGCAAAATATAGACTGAGACAGATTTTATAAGGTAAAATGCCTTCACGCCAAGCATAATTCTAAATTTAATTAATTAATTCTAAATTTAATTTATTTAATTAAAAATTAAATAAATTGTTTAAAACAGTCGTTTGATTTAACAATTGTTTTGCTGACTCGGATTCAGGGATTAAACTAAAATGTAGCCCTAGACAGACGTTAACAACATCTTTCGTTTTTGTGGTCGATTTAAACTTAACTTACTTAAAGTCAATTTACTTAAGTTGCTTAATTGTATTTTAACATTTACGCAGGATTATATTTCGTGTTTTCTCTCTCTTTCTTCGCCTCCTCCTCCGTGTGTATTAAATCAGTGTTAATTCCTTTCCCTTTCGAGGAAAGCATATTTTTATTTCTGGCTTTTATATTTTTTATCATGCAGTATTCTCCATTTCTCTTTAAAATTAGATTTTCTACTTATGCATAGCACTGTTAATGCAAACAGGATGAAGTTTATGCTTCCCAAATGCATTTATTTGTTTGTGCACATATCTATATGCACGTGTAAAATTTCGGCTACTTAAAATTTTTACGAGTCGAACAAATTGTCAAGATGTTTTTGTTCGAAAAGATTGGATATTTTGAAATTCAGTACTTTCTTAGTAATGAGATGATTAAATGACTGAAAAGGCTAGCCATGGCCTTCGGTCATTGAGCTGTCCCATCACCGAGAACATTCCGGTTGCGAGCGAATTACGTCCGCCAACAAGGCAAAGCTTCGTTGCAGTTTTGACGCAGAAACCTTTGGAAAATGATCCAAAATTACCTACTTTTCTCCCCATATCACCAACATCTCAAGAGGACTTTTGGCTAGATAATATTTTAAGTACTTCCATGCCTCAAAGACAATACTTACATACAAACATCCATACTTTCACCAGAATTTTAACCCGGACGCAAATTTATGGAAGTTCATTCTTCTAATACATCACCAATAGTGTGGCTTTTGTAAAAATACAAAATTCGAAATTAATATAAATTCTTCTGTCTAAGTGGAATTATAGTCCTGTACTTCTAATTCCTATAAAGTTAGAAGGAATATATGCGTATATAAGTTTCGCCTTAATTAAATGAAGTTTAAAATAACAATCATATCCTATACCTCTAAATTTTCATATAGCGGAATATCTTGATGGAGTTGATATTGTAACCCTTATTAAAAAATTGAAACCTTCAAAGTGAACACCAGATATTTTGAGACTTAATTCATAAACAGTTAGGTTATATTAATCTAATCCATAAACTCTGCAGAATGTAAGGGATTTACTCAAAGTTGAATGAAGGCTTATCACTTTCTCACGCTTGATTATAACTAGAGCAACTTAATTTCAAAGAGACATTCCTCGTTTCATATTAAACTTTCTCAGATAGATTAGCAGTAGTTAAGCTTACTCAGACAGATTAGCACTGTCAACTCATATCAACATCAAGAGACACGCTACATATCTGTAAACGTATATTACGTTGCATTTAGCTCTATATTTAGTGAAATTCAGGGGTTCTCAACTGAGGGAGAATGCGGTCAGCCTTTAATTTACCTCTTAATTATTTAATTTTAGTTTATGAATATAATAAAACTACTTTTATTCAAGTTGTGGTATTTGTCAACATCTTCTACACTTTTTCTGTCTAATTTTTAAAACACATTTAAAAGTATTTTAAATTTAAATAAATACATATGTATTTTTCGAGATTTTGGAAGAAAGGAGGGAAACGACTGTCTGGCAATGGTGAAAGAGGTGCCTAGTCATAAAAGGTTTGAGAACCCACATTGGTTCAATTAATTCTACTTTTTAACATTTATAAAAAGCTACCTATTCTCGTTTGCATATCATTAAAGAGTCTGAATGAAATAATGAAGGAAGGTAGAAAGGCTCGATATGAGAAACATTGTTACAGCTATACGCAAAATAATTAATCCTCATACATTCAGATACTAATATCATGATAAGTTGATAAATTATGATCTGGCATTCAGCTTAATAATGCACCGTTATTACCTCTTTTCCTAATTTGAGCGATGCGTTTTCAGAAAATTTACAATAAAGCGTATTTGTAGATGCCCTTCCAATGTTAAAGAGCATTAAGATTTCTGTGGTGCAAATATCAAAAATGTGACATTGAAGCATTTAGAAAATATGTGTATTCATAACATGGATTTTATGTATTTTTAGGTCGAATAATATTTTTGGCTTTTTAGTCTATTTTATGCAGTAATGTTGCTGTGATGTTTTGTTTAATCGATTTTTGTCCAGTTGCCTAACATTTGTAAACTTTTATTTCGTGCATCACATGCTAAATCTTTTAATTCAAATGGATCTACGTTAGGATTCCAAAGATAGCTCAGTTTGTAAAAGCGGGATCATCAGAAGTTCCCTAATCAACATTGGTAATATTCTAGAAATTTCCTAAAAATACATTTTTTCGAAGTCTTAGAAGGGAATTTTCTCGAAGCTTCCGGATTTTTTTAACATCTTCTTTGAGCAAACTTTTGAACAAGCGGCTGAGTTCATTGATTTAGTTCAGAGATATGAGACTAAAGTAACTGAGCAACCAATTACTAGGCAACAAAATGTGCAAAATACAGCGAGGCTAGAGCCAACTATAAAAAGTCCATCGAAACAAGCTAAATTATCTTCCTAGAGGCATTATTGCTCTAAAATTGTGATAGTCTTTGGTACAACTCAGACGATAACATTTGACAAAGTCTTGAGGTTCCAGGTTCCGCTATATGCTGAGCATAATATGCAATTTGTATGTTTTTATCCGGCTGTCGTAAGGTAGGTGCCATTGGAGTTGCTTGAGGTAGAATGAATACTGGAGCTGGGTCCTGAAGAACAATATAGGCGGCAACAGTCTTGAGTAAAAACAGTCTGTAATTATAAGCAGGTCTCTTCTGATAGGGTTGTTATGTAAAGAATATTGGATGCTGTTTTTCATATGGCCAATTATGATGATATTACGGCCCAGTAAATACAGGCCAGACTTTCTTAAAAAAAAACAGTTTCTATTTGTAACCACAAAGACGAGCCACTACCTACAAAAGAGAAAATTGAGAATATTAGTCACTCCCTAGCCACCAGGAAAACGCTATGCACGGATGGTATTAATAATGTAGTCATTTGAAAACTGTACCGGAAATTCTAAAATCGCGATCTGGCACTTTATACTACAGGCTGGGAACTGAAAAACTTTCCAAAATCAAAATTAATTCAGAAAAAGATGCTTCGCGCCAACCTTCCGACAAAAAAGTGTGCTTTTCGCCATCTTTAAGTAAAGTCTTAGGGAAATTAAGACTTCCTCAACTAATTTATTCAGTGCACATGAGCCCTTCAACCAAATCAAAAGTCTAAGCAAATCTTGAACCAAATTGTTTCTTTGTAATATTATTAGCGATCTCATGTCTACAGTAGGAAACCACAAGCAAAATAACCTACATATCTGTCCATAGTTATCAATATCAATTGAAACTTTGACTCCCCCCTGCTGGCGGAACATTATCAGCATCCTAGATAAAATGAAATGTTCAAAGACTTTCACTGCTCCCATTTGTACGTACCTCCAGGACAGAAAGGAGCAAATAGCAACAGATTGAGGCATTACGACCAAAGAAATTGCAAGATGCTGTTCACGGGGATCGTGGCTAGTCCGCCTTTTATATAGTCTGAAATTTAGCCTTTGCGTAATGCTTTAATAACGGGTGTTAAGACCAATCACAGTATGCTGATGACTTTACGCTTGAGGTGGACAGTAAAAATGGTCTCGAAAAAAAAGGCATAGGACTATTTGGATAGCTTTCCAAAGTGAGCAAAAGAAGGCAAGTTACACACACACAAACCCCCCCAAGATTTATTTATAGGTAGCAGCACTGTAGTATGATACAACTCCAACATAGCGCTCTTCGGGATCTCAGTAAAATGCATCCAACATCTTAAACATCCGGACATAATACAAGATAAACGTCTTTCAAGAATACATTATGTCACGAGCCTTAAATTCCCTATAAGATATTTCACAAATAGTGAAACTGACGACATCCTTCACATAGAGAATACTCTCACATATTCTTAAAACTGGTATCGCACAACCATTGAGAGAATAATACTTAACGGTGCGGCTCTCTGGGGAACTAAAATGTCAGGAAGTTCAGAAAAAAAAACTCTTGTCTATTTAAATATTGCAACATTTATTGATTTTGGAGATTTGTGGCCTATTACACATTCTTGACAGTGGCTTTCCAAGAGATTATCAAAAATCCCCCCCTATACCTCGCAGCAAAAAGTCATCATTAAAAGTTGACAGTCAACCAATCTGTGGGACACTGCTTGTCATCAGTCAGATAATGAATCAGTTATATCCAGTAAGTTCTCTCTTGGGCAACCTTGAAGTTAATAAACAACAATAAAACAAATGCCAAGCCGAAATGCGAAATATAAATTTTTACAAACGACTCAAAAACTGAATGCAGCCATCTATACGAACAACTTCTTCGAACTTCTTCCTTAGCTCCTGCCATCTGTAAACAACAAGTCATTCACTCGTGGAAAAGAAGGTTAAATTTAAAAAATGTCATTTTTCAAGCTGAGCTATTAACTAATAAAGAAGCATTAAAAATGTTAGCTATTGCAGGGCAGCATAGCCGCAGTCCATTAATATATAAGATTCAAATATTTCCCGCTGAGTAAGCCATTATCTGATAGATGACATCTTCAATAAATCCAAGAACACAGTGGCAGACACACTAGCAAGGCAGGCGGTAAATGGTGCATCACAAATAATACAATCCACACAGTTGCCAGTATGACACATAAATTATTTTGCATAAGAAAAACTAATCGTACTGCCTCAAGAACGTTAGTCTAAAATTCAGGTCTAACGTGTAATATATATCCAAAAATAGATGTTGAAATGAGTCCCCATAAAGAGTATAACACAATTTATGACCATTTCAAACGTATTTGTACAGATTTAGAAAACTTGTTAAACTTGAAACATAGATATACCTAAATATGGCTGAGAATGAAATACTGATCAATACTTCTTTGAATGTGCTAAAAAAACCTGGCTCTTAAAAATGCCAGCACGTTGTTTTTGGCCGATATGGCCATCGAAGATGATTTGTAACTGGAAAGCGCTGGACAAGATTCACAAAATGTTCAATATTGGTAACAGCAGAACTCACGATCTCATGAAGAGATTAGTACTTGGTTGCTTAACGTCTAGCACTTTTTGTTTTAACAGACCTTTTTTTATTTTTATATGTATAGCTTAAAGAAATGCATGGCGTTTTAGTTTAAAATATCGTATATGTATACAATTTCAGCAATTTAATAGATTTCAAATTGTTTCCCAAATTCAATTATCTACCTACGCGTCTTTGAAAGAATGTCTTCAGCGCAGACATTCGTCTATGGTTTCATTTCAAATATTTAAAAGGTTATGTTAAGGAAACCAGGAAATGGCGACACTACTGCTTTCAAAAAAGGAAAAACTTTGTCTATAAACTTCCATTTTTGTTTAGCAAAAACCCAGAACACGAAGGCGAAACTGAATTATTAACTGCCATATTTATTGGATTATTTTCCTCTTTTTTTACTACCCTTAACGTAAGAAAATCGAGAAGAAAATTTATGCGAATGATTTAATTTCCGAAAGAAGCGGTTAGAGTGAGAACATAAGAAATAAAACATATTCGTAGATAAACAACCGGTAAATATCTAAAAGAAACCTTCATTCTAATAAGAGTAAACGGTAAAACTAATATTAAGCTGAAGATATATTTTCATCTCTGTTTCTTTGTATCTTGAATCTCGCCCGATGTTATTGTCGCTTATTGCTAATCCCTAGATCCCAATTCATTTAATGCTGCTAGAACTGCTGCCTCTGTTTTTCCTATAAACTGGAAAGTTGTTGTCATGATCACGATTATCATCGTTAAGTGTGTCTTCCGGTACAGTGATCGTCAGGAACATTAGATATCACCGTTTTCTTACGTTTTATCAGTCAGAGAACATGCATCCCAAAATCCACATGCAGATGAATTAATAAGAAGTAAACAATTATTACGGGATAAAATACATTTCAAAATTTAGGAAGGATCACTTTTTGAACGCTTTGAAGAAGGAGAAAATTATGTAACTGCTCAAAAATATTCAGAATCTTGCACTAAAAATGCTTAGGAGAAAATTACGCGAGAGATGAAAATATGTAATTTATAAAGAAGCAAAATCTTAAAGCAAAATAATACATACCTTTCTGTTTCGAAAATGTGCAAAACAGTAATTTAGCAATTTTATATTTTTGCATATAAAAATTTAGAATTACAGCCAGAAAGAAAAAAAAAACCTTTAGCAATCTTTAATAAAATATTTGCAAGTTTTTAATACTTTAGTAGCAGACTCAAATTTAAGTATTCTTTACATTGTTACAAAATTCTTGAATCCGGAATCCCTTTAATTAATTAATCTTTTCGAGAGGGAGAGAGCAGTGTTGTTCCATGAACACATTTTTTCATAAATTATGTAATAATTTATACTATCGTATTGTTTTTAATGTGTTGTAGAATTTCCTTTAGTTCGTCTAGCGTGTTATTTATATTTTTTGTTATATTTCCTAAGCTCCTCGACTTCCCATCGCATATCTTCGCGAGGATGTAAATTTAAAGTGAAGTGAGTATTTAAACGAATGAATTCTGGCGTTTATTCAGAACGTATTTTCTCTAGCGAGCGCACGTTTGGTTTCTGACTTTGCTGTTACGCGGATACGATCCTTGGTCATTTCGAATAATTATCACGCCTGTTAGGTTTGTCGAGTCAACCTAAGTTACCCATAACTTAACGTGCTAATCCAGCACTCTACTATTTAGACTTGAATTAATTTGTATAATAACGTTATGTTCCATCGCAAGTTGTCGGTGTTATTGTAAGGCACGAAGTGCGTGCCTCTTCTGTTCATAGCTGAAAGTAATAAACGATTATTTACACCCTTCGTTCTGATATTACTTCACGCCTGTGCGAGAATTCTCCATGTTCATTTGTAGAATTATTTTATGTGGCCTAAGAGGACTAGATCTCGTAATCCTACGTATTGTTTTTATTCACTAATTCTTTATTTGGTTTATTTTAAAAATCAATTAGCCTTTGTTTCTTAATGTTTAATTCGAATGTTATGTTGTACAACATACAAATCCTGAATCGATCGTCATCTGAATAGTAAAAATCGTTCGTTTACATGTTGAGATATAGAGGAAGAAGCTTTTATGATAAGTAATAAAAACGATCATTATCGCTAAGCTGGCGAAATTTGTCAAAATTTTGCCAACATTCTTGAAGTTTTCGGAAAACGCATTTTGAAGCCCCATAAGAGTTATTTCCCCAAACTTCCGGAAATGCTAAGTAACTCTATAAACAAGGCTGCGTTGAAGCCGAGGCTTCAGTTAGTACAGAACGTTCAATAAGTTATTTGAGAATTTTGCTATTATATTGAATTCATTTTCAGCGATTACTGCTTTAATTACTGATGCCCTCTGAAACTGAAATCTGTATGCGGGATAATCCTCATGTATAGAGGAGGGGATATTCTGCATCTGTGCTTTCTCTTTAAACTACCAAGTGCTATTTACGCTGCTGTATTCCTTTGTTTTGCCTTCATCTGTGATACACGCGGGTTCTCAGTAAAAGATCTGTTATAAATACCTATTTTGATTATGTGCATTTGCATTTCTTGAATTGAAATTGATTTCTTTACATATATATACGTATCTCTGAAGCTAACCTGTTGCAGCCGGCTTTATTTTTGAGAGGATAGTCTTCGGAGCATTGTTGGCTATTCTGTGTTTAGACTATGGAATTCATGATAATCCAAAACATTTTGTATCTGATAACATCCATGACAAAATTAGATGAGTAATGATCATTAGCTCTCCTTTCAACTTTGTATGTTGCTTATTTTCCTTCAGCCAGATTTTCCCAAACATATTAAGGTAATTTCTCCCTTTTTTCTAAATGCTTTTGTAGTATAATTGGAAGCATACTGAACGCGTATTCAAGAGGCCCAAACTTCCAGTACCGGCCAGAGGATTGCATATTTTTCGCATCTTTCTGCTTAAAAAATTAATGACTCAGGCGGTCGAACTAAAAAAAGGATGGTGGATAATAATTCCTCACCACCAGAATTTGGAGAAATTTTTGGTTCCCCAACCCCTAGTCGCCTTTTAAAAAGGGGAAGTATATAAGGCATTTTTTACCTCCTCTCCATTTGCTTTGGTGTTGTAATTTAATGCTTACTCGACGCGAGTTCGAGAGATCCAGAATTCGATTTCTCCGAAGGGTATTGCACATTTTTCACGTATTCCTGCTTAAAACAAATGTAATGACTCCACACATGAAGTTAAAATATTCTAAGTTACAGCTTTGAGAATATTAATAACATAATCATATAAAATATACGATTAACATTTCTACATTTTTACACTGAAGTCAGTGGAAGAAACGATGTCTTTTTAATCCTGATCTTTATATTATTTTGTATATTCCCTATATATGTTAATAGTCAGCTGCAGTTCTTATTGATCAGATAATAAAATTATTTTTTTGAAAGCATTAAAGCCATAAAAGTGTTTTTTTAACACCTTCGAGGGTTAATGGAAACCATAAGAAACTATCTGATTTCGTGAAGCATTCTTCAAAAAGCATTTACAAAATTTTAGTAATAACTATTTAGTAATAACTATTTTTAGTAATAACTTTTTTTATAATAAAATTGTTGAGAAGCTTAAATGTAAAAAAATGTTTGACTTATCTAAAAAGGCTTTATTTTTGAATGAATCAATTTCTCTACAATGAAAATTTCAATACATGTGTGTTTTAAAAAAAATAGCTTCAAATGGAGAAATGTCTAGTAACTTATACATTCCATGCAGAAAACGGTGTAAAATCAGTTACTATTTATAAAGCGTCTAAGAACTCTCTTATTAGTATTCCATATTTTAAAAGAAACTTAATATTATGTTTTTTCAAAATAGTGAAGAAACTGTTACTGTAAAAATGGATGCATTACTATTAGCCGCTGTTTATTTCAACTTATCTTTTATGAAGTTTAAGCAAGTACTGATTTATCTCTGATTTTAAGATTAAAGGTTTGGCAATTCGAAATCAAATGCTACTTTGCTGAATACTCATTCATTTTACGACGTTATATTTTAGTTGTTCTATCTTTAGAGTACATACAATATACGTATATCTACATGCGTTCGTAAAATTATTCTAAGAGCTTCCAGATCATATTTAGTTTAATTTCAGTAAATCTCAAACATAATTTATTTTAATATTTCTCACATTGTGTATGTTTTATGCCAACGAAATTAGATATCTTTGAAAGGCATCTGTGTCAACAACTTTTATTTTCCGTGTGAAAGGAAACCCACTTCTAATGCAATAGTTTCATGAGTTAACATAATAGTTTTCAAATAACATATAAAATCTCTTTATATGTCTTGTATCTACAAGTTTTTCTTGGAGATAAATAAAACCGTAATATGCGTTTAAAATGAAAGGGATTAAGAGAAACTAAAAATGGAAAACTCTATCAGTGCCTTTTATATAGACCCAACTAATTCGAATATTTGTGTAATTTTGTTATACCGCTACATCATATTATGAAAATGCATATATGAGTTTGCTAAAATACTGGTCTGAAGTGCAAATTGTATTAAGTAATTGCCTGATTATAATTCAAGGAAACGAATGTTTTAAAACTCGTGATTTACATATATGATCCAGTACAACATAAATGATGATAAATTATATGTAGCGACCTTCTGCTTATAATTCCAGAAATTGAATATTTTGACAATTGTGTCTCATAATTAGCATGAAATGTGATAAACTGCATTTTCAGTGCTCATTTGCTAATAAAATGAGAAAGTAAATATCTGAAATCATTCAACTAAACAAAAATAAAGGAATATCCGAAACATTTATCCTTCAAGAAATTAATGAATATCTAACACATATATCCTAAAGTGAAATAACATATATGATGATA
Organism: Stegodyphus mimosarum; assembly: GCA_000611955.2. Classification (NCBI taxonomy): domain Eukaryota; kingdom Metazoa; phylum Arthropoda; class Arachnida; order Araneae; family Eresidae; genus Stegodyphus; species Stegodyphus mimosarum. Next base: position 487,752 of record KK112898.1, read on the forward strand.
ATACTGTACTCAATGTTAAATAAACTTTAATATTTTTTCATTTTTGGAGTTAAATATGTCAACTTTAAAATGAGGCCCTTTTCGTACGTTTTGCTGTGGTTCAAGATACATGAAGTGATATGCCAACATAATATTTGCCATTTGAAAGACCAGGGTTATGTGCATGAAACAACAAAATGATTCAGAAATACGATCTCGTAATGTGAAAAGGAAACAGCTGTGTTTTAAACGTAAGAAAATATTCCTTAAATGTAACTATAAATCCTTAAAGATCCGACAGTAAGTTTTCTATCCTACAAAAATGCGTTATTAAAATAATATTTGAACATAAGAAGTTGCAAAACATATTTCAAACACAGTTTAATTCGTTAGTGCCTGAACTAGTTTATTTTATTTTATTTTCGATATATTTTAACAGTCTTTCACAGGAAACTGAGTTCTAAAACGTTAGTAGCATTTGAAAGACTTTTACACTTTTAGCCCTGAGAATTGATTCATTGCCAACTATTTACCTATTTATTTAACCTTATTCTCCTTTCATCTTCTTATATTTTGAATTTATTTTGTATTTGTTTCGTCTTGTTTGCTGCGATGCAGCTTTTGTTCATTCTGATGTAATATTCTTACTGCTTACTTCTCCTGCTTTTGGAGGTCTATTTTATTTCAGGATTTTTTGTTCTTTTGATGTTACATGACAACATTAATCGAAATGAAGGGGTACTGCTTTACTTGCAGCTCACATAATAGTTAATTGTACACCCTAATATAAAGGAACAAAGGGAGGATACTGATTCAATAACATCGACTTTCTTCAGAAGAATTCCATTCTTTTGAGAAAGACAACTTAAGCAGAGATGTTGTCAGGTTTTCTTCTTCTGCAGTTTCTTGAGTTTATGCGTGTAGTATATCTTTTGTATGATAATTTCAGCTAGAAATAAAATTACCAGTGCCTTGAAAGCCTGAAACTACATTTTTAGGTTCTAATTCATCACAGTAGGTAATATAAATTTAATATTTTTGTCCAATTCATGCAATCCATTTCATTCTCATTACATCATCAGAAAATATGCATCATCTTATTTCTAGATATTTGTTCCAAAGACGCTATCATCTTTGTCACATTCAACACTTCAAAGAGAAACGGTGCTTTGAACACATTCTTCTGATTTGATTCTGAAATTTCAGAAATTTTCAAACTGATTTCATTGCATGAAAAAACTCGGTATCAAAAGCGGTCATGCGTCTTATACTTAAGTCTCAATACGAATCAGCAAGAAACTAAAGTTCCTTCCTCTTTTGCAGCGGTGATTCCCATGCAGACATTAATTTTTAATCTGAAGATAAATTACCTTCTTGAAGAGAAGTATATAAAATCGTTTCACTACCAAGAACTTCATTACTTTTACCTCCACGTAAGGAAGAGAAGTGTGCGCTGGTAAAGCAGCTAGTGTTCTACGTTTGCTAAATTACAAATTTCCTAACTTTTATTGTTCTTCAAATCTTGTAAATATAAATTTCTCATATGACCTTTCCTTTCTTTGCTAATGGGCTTTATCTTTTCTTGAGATTTTAGGATCTGACATAATTAATATAATATTTCCTCGAGAATCCTTATTTTAAACTATAATCAGGTCAAATTACACAGGCAATGTTCTAACACTCCTGAGAAAAATTTGAAAGAAATTATCAGTTTTTATTTCTGAAGCCTACTCAAAATACCCTCTAAAACATACCAAAAGCTCTCATGACCCAAATACAAATTATCGGACACTTTCTTGCTCCTTAACTCATAAATTAATCCCATACGTTCAAATTCAACATACAATATTTTGATTTTGTAATATATTTAAGATATTTTGAAACTCTTTCAATTTTAAAAGGACCTTTTCGTTTTTTGGGAAGAAGAAGGAGAAAATATTGTTTCATTTTTCGGAAATTACGAATGAGCATCCAAAGTATGATCTATCGTGGCATGATGGTTCCAAGAATGTAGGCTTGAAAAAGTAAGTTATTTAATGGCCTAAAACTCAGATCTCAAGTTAAATGATTTTTAAAACTAGTCAGAATAAATAGACTAGTTTTAAAAGTCTGAGCAGCCAACACCGTAAAATATAAAACAAGCAGATGAATATTAATAGCACTTAATGATGATATGTATTCCAACTACACTCACGTTTGTGAAAATTGCAACACCATGAAGGACTTACGCGAGTGAGCTGAAATTTTCAGGAAATGCAAAGTAGCGCATGATATGCAAATGATTAGAATTGCAAATCCGTAGCGCATGCGTATGCTGAGCAGCGCCCTCTGAACGGCTGATGGATCCGAATAAATAGACGGCTGTAGCGAGGCGTGTATGGTTATCGGTGGTTATCTGCTAGTGGTAAACGTTAACTCAATCTGTACTTATGCCTCGTCGACGAAAGAGAGCGAGATTTGAACAACTTACAGAGTTTGAACGAGGGAGAATCATCGGCCTTCGTGAAGCTGGATTGTCGTATCGTGCAGTAGCC
>KK112898.1:493322-510959 GCA_000611955.2 Stegodyphus mimosarum
TCCCTTAGAATTTCTTTCTTGGGTTGGTGGGATTTTTCAATCCATTGCCTTCTTTTTAACGCGGATTTTAGCATAGCTTTCGTCTCCGTTTTAAGCTGCCTTAGCTTCTTGCTTAAGCGGTCACGAATTCTTCAAGATACTCGCCCTTCGTTTTGAAGCTTTCCAGACATCTTTATGCCCCTTCACCGGCATCCTTTCTTTTAGATATTTCTCAAATTTTGTTGCATTTTCCTTGCAATCGGCATCCTTTCTCTCGCTGTGCTTGGCTTCGTTAGACCTAAGCACAATTTCTGTTTCACCGGCATTTTTCTGGCCTCACATACATCCAATGAGCATCCGATACTCATTCCAGGTATTATACCTAATACAGAAGTTAGGAGCGATATATCAGTTCGTTTCCTAAACTTTAACTCTTTATATATTTTCCATTCACTCTCCTTGACGGTAAAGTGGTTTGGAGAACGTATTTCGGTGAAAAATGATTCGAGTTTGAATCCCGGGTAAGGCTTGGTTTTTGCTGTCCGTCCCTTCATACGAGGCGACGGTTGCCGCCTGTTTAGGTGCCTCCACAGTAAAATGTTCACCATTTCTAGCCTTAGGGATAGACAAAGCCAAAGAGGCACATGCCCGCCATTATATAGAAAAAAATATTTTTTATTCAATTGAATATAATTTTATCTTCATAAGCTTGAAAAACGTTTAATTTTTTTTTATAAAATTGTTTATTTTTTATAGATAAATATTTTTATTACTCTTAATTACAAAAGAAAATTAGAAAATAATTTTTCTCTGATTACGTCTTTCCTCTTTCGATAAATGAAAACAGGCTTTACTTCCAGGCACAACAATCATGTTTTTGTTGCTTATGTTCACTTATTTGACGTAGTCAGCCTAAGCCCACGAAATTCTTAGCGACAAGAAGCGCTAGATTATGCCTTCCGTTGACAGCAGCTTAACAAGTGACAGAGCGATTTGGCTTAGTTCCGCCCCCAGTTTTGATGGACAGCATCCCGGTGGGGGGATGGGTCTGAGGGTCTCCCACCCCTATCTCCTTCCACTAAACCCCACGAGAGGACTTTGGGCTCGCCGTACCAATACTATACATTTACAAACATAAATATCTTCTCCGGGATTGAACACGGGCCCTTCGGTAAGGCAGTCAAGGACGCTAACCACAATACCGGTTGGGCGGCACAACAATCATTGCAGAAGAGAATCTATAGCTAAAAGCAAACTCTGTTCCAGATGATAACTCATGTCCCTGAGAAAATCTTGTTCTGTTAGAGGACTCAGCTGCAGAAGCAAAACCTATTATTCTAGAAAAGCAGAAAAAGCTTGAAGCTCTATCTACGTCAAGGCTTCTTTTATAAGCAAAGAATGCTGAACCATTTTCGAATGAGCCTTGCTGTTGGAACAACAGGTGTTTGGAAGTGACAACTCGGCAAGTATAGAAAGCGACCACCTCATGCTGAAACCATGAAAACGGAAGAAAAAGAAAAACTGCCATTTTAGCATCCTCACCCTAGAAAACTGAATAAATATATCATTTAGAAGGAAATAAAAATAACTATAGAAAACAATTCTATGAAGGAAGTGAAAATTGTTTTGTTTAAAAAAGAGGGAAAAAAAGAAAATGAAAACCTCAAATTAAAACAACCAAAAAAGGGAAGCATATGAATTATCCATGTAACAAAACGATTCCATTAAAACACCTCAAGTGGTTGATTACTGATGCTTCCAGTGAAGACGATAAAATTACATTAGGTGTTGATTGTTTATATTTTAATGAAGAATTTCGAAACTCAGTAAAGGGATAAGGGTGTATCTAATATGAATAATGTGTCGACTGAATCCAAGAAAGCTGGAGGGGCGTGGAGGAAGCAGATAATAAATTTCTTTGTGAAATTTTGTAAATAATAATCTTAAACTTTCATATGCAATACAGATTCCTGCAACGTTTCCATTGAAAAACCTAATTTTTTTCTAATTTTCTACGAAGTTAACATCTATCTACCTCCGGTCTTTGCCGCTTAGTGGGGTAAGGCCCGATGTATTGACACCTTCAGAAAAAAATCCTTAATTAAAGAAGTAGTAAAAGTATGACATTTAAGCAATGTTTAATATTATATTTTTATGTAGCTAATATTTTTACTAAATTTCACAAACTGCAGTTTCGAATACTTTAGCTCCAACAATTCTATAAGTTTAGCTATCCGGTATTACCCTACTTTTCCCTATCTGAGTTGGATAGACTTGTATACGTATTTGTTCAGTGGAACAGTTTTAAACGGTGAACGTTCACATTCGTTTTCTATATTTAAATTTTTGCCTCTTAGATTATACAGATTATACAGATTTTTTAAGCACTATTGTTTCAAGACCTTAAGTTTTTCAAAAGGGAAAATACGATTACGTTTAGGAACATTCAAGGGCAGCATCTAATGTAACATTAGAAAGCATAATTAGGAGAAAAAAAAGTCCGAGGTAGGCATGTGAGAAGTAAGTCATGCCTCCATTGTTCTACAAACGTTGCCGTTAATAGTACATAAGCGGCGACTTCAAGATCTTGACTTCGGGTCTGGATTCGGCTACGATTTATACTATATTTTGACGGCACATTGCTTTAAGCTCTCTTCTTTATAAAAGGGGAACCGAACTAAAACCAGTTAATGATAATCATTTCTGAACTTCCGTTATTTAACAAATGGCCTTTTGGCGTTCAACAGTCATTAATAAATAAGAAAGATACCAGGAATCACTCCTGGCATGTACTCTTGTGGTATTAAATTTATACCGGTTCGAGGACTGGTAATAGCGAAGTACCCCTCGAGGACAAGCGCGCAGAGAACGAAGCGCATCCACGGGACCGAACGCCCTGAAATGAAACTTCGCCACCGGCCTAGTTAAGCAGTCATTTTCAGCAGTTAAGCCTACTTTTACAAAAGTAGGCTTATATCAAATTAGCATTTTAATATAATGACGTACTTAATATACTAATTACTAATGTATACTAATTTAAAATATATCACATTAATAGAAATAAAAAAACCATGCGAAATACTATAATTATAAGCATGAAAACAAATACTATACACATGAAAACAAAATTACAAATACGAAATGTAAAAGAATATTAAGCAATAATTATATGTACGTAATTAAATTTCAATTTAGTAATTCTGCTGTGTGTGGAATAATTCAAAACGAGAATCGACACTTTGGATAATGATGGCTTTTTTTCACCGAGCATATGCGCAGCAAGTAAGATGCATCACTCACCGAGAAATCTGATATCTTTACCCTTCTATAATAATGTTGTAAAGTTACTTTTGAATTAAGCAAGAAATTTTATGTTAAGTTTTAAAATAAATATAAAAAGGCTAACTGGTCCGAGATTTTCCATCACTGAAGTTCGGCGACGTTATACACGCTATAGTTAGCTAGATATTTCCCACATTCTTCTAAAAAAAATACAAAAAACAATAATAAATAAAAATAAAAAATAAAAATCTGAAGGGTTTCAGATTTTAAATTATGTTCAAAGGGACGTTTTTAACGTTTTGTGTATTAGCTTTATTTATTAAATATCATGTTCTTCGCACTTAAACCATAAAATTAAGGTGAACAGCAATATCGCAAAATGCTTTCAAAATGAGTATATCTTTAAAATTTCTGATACACAGTTCTGCGCGCTTTAGATAAAAAGGTTTCTTTTCCCGTAGAGTGTTGTCATTACTCGTTTTTAAATCGTTTGAGGTTATTCATCAAAAAATCGTTAAAATTTTATAAAATATGAAATAAATAATTAAACAAATTCCAAATTCGGGCTTCCAGATGCGCACAGTCGGGTGAAAACGCAAATTATTCAAAATTGGATGGCTCTAGATACCGTTGTTATATCACACTTGGAGAAATATGCATATATTTATGCATATGCTTCATTATTTAATGTCTTTAAATGTAATACAGGACTGCAATATTTGGTGGGAACAGTTTGAAAAGTGATTCAGACTTTTAATGCAAAATCGCAAAACGAAAACAACAGTCCTTCAGAGACAAAGCCCCTTTGGACTAAAAAAAGAAAGAAAGAAGCACTGAGTTGGATACATTTCCTTACAAAAAAAAAATCCAAAAAAACGAAATTTCTAACGAAATAAACAAATACGCCGCTGTCCCTCTAAATTAAAGAGCTATGACTCCCAATTTGTTCACACCAATAAATCTATCAAAACGAGAAGCACAGAACAGAAACTAATGCTCATACATGAAGCTCAAAAGCCGTATGACTTAACCGATATGAAAACCGTTATGACTTAGCACCATCTACCAGCATTTAAAAATTCAAAAAAATTGTTCCGCTGTTAAGTTACCTTATAAGCGACGCTAGGCTGAAGAGATTGATGGGAGCTCTTTGAGTATACCCGACGCTGTAGAGTTTTATCGTTGCGTTGCGTTGCGTTGCGTATATGTGACGCTGGTTCTGAACAGGGTAAATGCACGAAGTTCTAGTCACAGGAGCAGCAGCTAAATATTTTGGCCAGTTGCAATTAATGCCGAGTTTATTAATATAGTCTTCTTATTGTGCACAGAAGTTAAGTAATTTTCTGAAGGAAAATGATTATCCTCTTATTGCTGGAAAATTGAAAACCTGTAAAATAATGATTTACCGTGTTTGTCAGAATAGATCAGGAATATCACTCATCTAGAGCAAAAATAATCATTTAAAAAAAGTTTAATTCGAAAACTAAGATTGAGTATTCTTTACGTTTATACATTTTGCAGAGAAGAAAAGATTAACTTCTTTTCTGTTGTTTTCAAATAACAATCAATTTCAGAGTAAGGGAGAGTTTAAAACAACGTTTATGTACTTATCGTCTTATTGTCTCATTAAAGAGAAGAATTTTTATTAATTTTGCACCGAAAACAATTTACGAAAATTGATAGTTCTTCCTATGGCAACCGAAAACTTAAACCATGATTTATTACCCTTACTTACCACAAATCACTTTTGGTTGTATAAAAGCGTGTCCATGTTTAAGTAAGGAGAAGTAAGGTGTAAAATTTCAATCGAGTTATTAAGAGAGCACATAAGATTAGACAACACACAAAATTTGTGGGTCCATACACATGAATAATAGTCTGAGAGCTTTTAGGTAAACGCCTTTTAATATCTTAAAGTAGTGGGTTACACCAAAATTGGAATAACTACAAAATGAGTTAAAAATGTTGTCTGGCCAAATTAATTGTAAAATGTATATGGCGAGAAGATAATATAATTATCCTAACTTATGAAGACGATTATCTGCAAGTTGTCAAGGGTCGATCTAAATCAAATATGCGACTTGTTCACAGAGAGTGGTTAATCTGTTTAGCAAAAATCTAATGTAAAGTGGTAAATCTGTTGAGCAAAAGGACCATAAGGTTACTATCTTTTCGGCCAAGTGACAAGGAATGTTCATAAGCCCAGACAAGAGAATTACACGCATCCCATGCGTGAACTCAGTAGGAAAAACGCTCAACTTGTGAAGCACGTGAAATCTTTAGGTATATATCTGATGATCAGCTTACCTCGCATCAGTGTAAATCAAGGAACAAATGTGCAATATCTCCAAGTATCATATCACAGCTACAACAAATGATTTGTTACCTCACAGGTGTTAGAATATGGTATCACATTGTAGATGAAAGAACAGCCCTACATGGAGCCTTGATATTGGGCTAAAGCTTCCTAAAGAAAATGCGCCAGTAGCTGAGCTCTGCAGAGCGCTCTTTCTCCTGAGCATCTGCTGCCGAGCATACAGAGCATCCCCAAACAGTAACATAAAGTTTAAGGTAGACTTCTCCTCCTCCTTCATCTTAGAGTATGCCATAAAAGCTCCTTAACATAAACAATCAGACTGAACCCTTATATAAATGACGAACTTTGTTAAATTATTAGCATATGATTACATTTATAGTACACCAGGCTGCCACCTTCTGAACTTTCTCGAGCTACCAAACTGTAAGCATCATCATCTCTGGAGTGTATTTTAAGGGCTTAAATTGGATTGGAGAGCAAGATGTTGTCTCGGCGTAATACGGGGAAACAGGGCTGTACTTAGCTGGGTACGGAGATTAAATTATAAGACCATGTTTTCGGACAACGCTTGCTGCACTTAAGCAGATTGTCGGTGCAGCATCAGTATCTGTCATTAGCTCACAATTTATTCCATCTCGGTATCAAGTCTCCAAGCAATTCAGAGTCATAAATGCAGATATTGCTGTTCTCGCTACTGGATAACACTCAGCCTAAACGCCAGTGGCTAAATACCCAAGTCTAAAATAATACAAAAGGAGATAAAATTTAAAACTGCAAAACTGGCCCGTCACATGTAAAAGGACATACACAGTGTATATAATAGTTACAAGTATTAACTTTCTGTAACTAGTATATACTGTATACTAGTTACAAAAAGTACTAGTAGTGTTCTGTAGTAGAAATTTCTACAGAAAGTTAGTATTTCCTTCTATGACTCTGCTAAACAGTGCGAGCATATGAGCACATTCAATTTATTTCACTATGAAATCTTGCAAGAGGACCTATACTTAAGACCTTACGCTGCATTTTCCCTTAGTGGAAAACAAGATTTCCCAACTTAAGTGACTTTGAACTATGTTTATCTTCAAAATATTCCTATAAATAGTTACGAAATCTGACAAATCATGTTGCCGACTGAGATTTCAGCACCCGAGAGGGTGACTACCCATGTGATACACTATGCCACGCTCCTAGAACGTTGAAAATATTTATTTGTACATATTCCTGTATATTTGGACTTGTAGATATTTTAGTCAGCAATAGGATTGCAACCTACATAATTTTAATACTGTTTGTTTTTCTATACCTATTTACCACCCCGATGTCTCAAAGCTCATCACGTGGAAACTGGTCACGCCCGCAATAAGTACCTAATATCCTGCCTCCCGAGACATACTTTTAACATTTCGCTACCTGCAGCGCTCATCGCAGCAACTAACTGAGACAACTGGAAATCAACCTGCATTCTTTGCAGGTTAATCGCGGCAAACAGAAGACGTTGAAGTTAGAATATACTAGATATGATGTCTCATGTGAAAATGATCTCAAACATTTTATTAATAGATCAATGGCAGGTATCCTGGGGCATTGGTGATACTCGTAGAAGATTGCATACGTATTTCCAGACGTCTTAGGAAAACTTTGCTGTTTTACGTTGCAGCTACAGCAACACCTCATGGGCAGCTCATACATAAGATATCTACGTCATGGCGCCTTCCAGGGCAAGGAACAATACATATGTGGAGTTGTCAGTGACCCCAACCATTATATATTTGGCTGAGTGGAAACGAATATCTTCCATCTACACAAATCATCTGCTGAAAATTGCCATGTGTAGAGAAACTGCATAAAAGTAGCATTCTTGATCTCTAAAAGGCACAAAGACTAGTCAGTATCTCATATTGAACGGCAGCGGTTTACTGTTATCAGCTGTAACATTCATAGGAGAGCTTTTAATTCCCCATTTCAGTTACACTGTGCATCACCATTTATTCTAAGATGCTTATATTCTTATTTTGTAGTACCAGTTTTTTATGTTATATAATACACTGGTTATCATAAATTAAGGAAACATCACAAAAATCACGATTGGTGAAAAAGTTACATGTAGAATTTTATGAAACTTACTCACAATATAAAATACGTAGTAAGGTATCAAATAACATAAAAAGAAATTATCAGACACTTATGATAGTATAAAAATTAGCACATGTATAAAATGAGCAAATCGAAGGTGCCAGTTTGCTATAAGAAAAGTACCTTCAATATGGAATATGATCCCCTCTAGAAGCAATACAGCACATACAGCAATGTGTGATGCATTCAATTATGCGGTTTATTATTTCCATAGGAAACGAGAGCCATTGCTCCTGCAAAGCAGTTGCCAGCGCGGCAAGGGTCTGGGGGGGCGGATTGAGAGCAACTAGACGTTTCCCTAAAGCATCCCAAACGTGTTCAATAGGATTCAAGTCCGGGGATCGAGCTGGCCCCTTTATGCGCATAATCGTTTCCTGTTGAAGATAATCATCTACGATGCGAGCCCTGTGTGGTCTTGCGTTATCGTCCTGCAATAGGAAAGCATCACCTATTACTCCGGCATATGGGCGCACATAAGCATCAAGGATCTCATCTCTATAAACCTGAGCATTCATGTTTCCCCTTGGAAAGACATAGAGGTCTGTGCGTCCACCAAAAGAGAGGTCACCCCAAACACAGACACTGTGTCTTCCGTATGCATCTCTTTCACGGATGTCTGACGGATGATAACGGGTTCCAGTTTCTCTCCATATCAAATAACGCCTACTGTAGCTTTCGAGACTTAACATGGACTCATCCGTAAAGAGAACAGCCCTCCATTGATCAGGGGTTCAGTGGACATGTTGTCGTGCCCACTGCAAACGGTGCCTCCTATGGCGTGATGTCAGCGGCACGCAAAGGGCTAGTCGCCTCGCATAGAGACCACCTTCGTGAAGCCTTCTACACACAGTTGACGTTGACACCAATCTTCCGGTGATTGCAACAAGGGAGGATATAGAATCAAGTAGTAGCGGTTCTATTCCTACGTGCACATAATGTCCAATATAGGTCATCGGCGCTCGTCGTAGCAGTTGGCCGTCCTTGGCTGAACCTCCTAGACGCCGGATATGTAGTTTGAAATAGCCTCCAAAGTCTATGAACCACAGAAGGACTAACTTTTAGCCAACTGGCCACTTCTGTTTGACACTGTCCTGCCTCTAGTATCCCAATGGCTCTTGATCGTAATTCTGCAGGCAAATGATGTCTGGTGGTCATTGTTACGAATTGGCTATCTCATATTTCTGATGTCACTATCACAGTGAAATACGTGGGCTTGTTCTCAAACATGGACTTTTATGTTCCTCGCAGATGACGTATTCCGTATGCAGAGCCACTAATTTGCATATTGCAGTTTTACTCAGCTACTCTTACTTGGCAACATATTCAAATTTAACACGGTTTTTGCTTATTTTTGAGGGAGTTATCGCTATTTTTGTGATTTTCCTTAATTTATGATAACCAGTGTACATCTTTTTTATATATTATGCCAGATATACCTTTTCTGTATCTATTTTCTAGAGGGAATTCATGTTTAGCTTATTATGCATATTACATATTTGTTTTATTTATGCATCAATTTTAGTTTGATGTATACTTCGTAAATGCCTCATATTTAGCTATATTATTATTTCAGGCTATTGTTACGGATTTCATATTTATTTGGCTATTTATTTAGAATTGTAATTAAAATTGGTTTATTTTCCTGTGCAACGCAGACGTTTTGAAGAGGAAGCTACGTCGGAAAAATAAAAATAAAAGAGCGCGTGCATTTAATGTTTAATAAATAAATATCTCGTAATTACTGCATCCATCAACAACAATCGAGGTTTTACCAGAATGACCTAGTAATTAATTAAAAAGCTTATAAAAGACGAAGTTAAACACCTCATCTCAATTGCAGTTGTAGCTGTGTAAAGCGAACTGCTGTTTGTTTACTTCATGCTGTAGCGATTTCGCTGTGAGATAGAATTAGTTTATCTCTTTTGAATTCAGTTTTGCTAAACGTTTGAGATATTGTGGTATTGTGCGAATATTTCTGAAGAAATATTTCAGCATTTTGATTTATTTCTTGTGGAAAGATTAAACTTTGTAAACTTTTTAACAACTTGTGCATTCAATTCATAACGAACCCGTACTCACGCAACAACATGTTTTGTTACTGCATGACGTTAGATGAACATTAAACAACAATGCTGCATACATCTGTATGCTCAGCGCTGATGCTAAGCATATTTTTTCTATTAAAAAAGCTATCCGTATTCTCTCTCCCCTTTACTCTCCAGAAAATATTCATTAGCTCAGCAGTTGACCTCATCAAAACAGTTTTACTTAGCATGATGGAAAGTTATGGTTCAATCAATATACAAAGGCAGCCACTGAGTGCATGACCACCAGAATAAAAATCTGTATTAGACTTGTTAATAAGGCTTAACCAGCTGATAAGCACATTATCCATGTAGACCAGCTGCGTCGTGGACGGAGAAATGTGAATGTTGTTTGACGTCAGCAAAAGTGGTTATCTTTAAAGCCTTTTCAAGTTAATTAGTGTACTTAACCCTCGAAGGATTGTGAACGTAAAAATTCGATATCGAAGAATGGTTCTTCCATTCGTTACATATGAAAATTTTCACGAGATCCTGATAAGCTTAGAAGAAAAGAAGTCAAGGTGCAATGTGAGAGGGTGATTTGGGAAGCGTAATCAAGAAAATAGCGCATATTCATTACATTTTCGAGAACTTTGAAATTTCTGGTCCAAACCCATAACGCTCGAAGAGTAAGCATTGCTTTTGAAGAGAAATTGTATTGTGAAAAGAAAATGAGGCTTCTCATGGAAATTCTTTTTACGGCATTGACAAAAAAGCGTAACTGTTATAAACTGTGGCTGTAAAAAATTTCTTCTTCTATCAGAAGCCAAGCGAGGACGGCATTTTAACCAAGCGGGACACAGAAAAATCAAAGTTAGTTAAAAGTTTGAATTTGCGACTAAGAAAATTTTAAAAGAGGATAGAATTACTCCATCACATAAACGTACATGTGTGTGTAATAATTTGTAGAGGCTTATTCCGTATATGTTGACCTAAACCTAGAAATACTTAAAATCATGTAAATGTAGTCGTGGTAGATTTAAGTGTTGCTTTTATTTAAATTCATATTTTTGGCCACAAATTTTGACGCACTAATCATGTCGTAGATCCTTATGCTTTATAGACTTTTCGGTTTATAGACTACATTCAGCATAGGGCAAGTACAAATTTATTTGCCCTGGAATAGTTAAATATATGCCGGATGTTAATTTTATACACACAGATGAGAGAGAAGTGGACATATTTTCTATTATCTTTAAAAAAGCATTTACACTGGTGTGCAAAAATTAAAGACGAGACGGTTTTTTCAATATAACATTGTACAAAACTTTCCAAATCAACACATTTAATACCGTAAGAACCCAATACGTAAGGACATGAGTAATGTAGCAACACTTACTAAAAAAGAAATCAGAGGGGTAAAAAGAAGCTTTATTGAAAACGTAGCATGGAGCGCAATGCGACTGAAGGCAAAAACATCCCTGTGATGGGTGTCCAGCAAGAAAAATTCGGTCTTTAATATGGGATATGATCTCCCCTGACTGCTGGGCAGGTTTCACATCATTTGTGCATGCTGGATATGTGGTTGTTAATAAGCTCTTGAGACACTGCTGCTCGTTCCTCTTGTAGCACCAATCGCAGTTTCGGAATCGTTACTGGCGATAAGTTACGTGCTGCCACGGGTCTCCCTAGTAAGTTCCGTACATGCTTGACGGGATTTAGATCCAGAGACCTTGCCGACCAATCCATGTGTTCAATATCTTCACTCTCCAACAGCTCTTCGACAGTAACTGTGCGATGAGGTGGAGCGTTGTCCTCCATGAAGAGGAACTGAGGACTTATAGCCCTTGTGAAAAGACGCATGTAAGGAAGAAGAACCTCGTTACAATAGCAGTCCCAGGTGACGAACCTCCTTGGGAGATATGAAGGTCGGTCCGGCTACCAAGCATTATGTCTGCTCGAACGAGAACTCCGCGACCTCCAAAACAGTCCCTTTTGATGATGTTGAAGGGGTTATTGCGTGTTCCCCGCTCTGTCCAGATGTGTATGTGTCTAGAATCTCAACTCAGACTAAATCTGCTCACATCTGTAAAGAGTACTCGTCCCCATTCATTGTCTTTCCAATTCCGGTGTTCTCGGCACCACAGAGAACGCCTTCTCCGATGGGCATGCGTTAGAGGTACACACCGTACATGGCGTCGTGCAAACAGACCACCACCCTGCAATCTTCTGGCCACGGTAAAACGCGATATCGGTCGTCCAGTCGCCTGTGTCATGTATCTAGCGATTTCTCCCGCCTGTAAGGCAATATACCGGTCATCTGCGTTTGTGGTTCTTCGTGGACGACCACTACTAAACCCCCGGATAGCTGTTCCTGTAGTTTGAAATTGTCTTCAAAGTCGTGAAACGATGCTGTGAGCAATTCCGAACTCTGCAGCCACACTTGTCCCACTGCGGCCTTCCTCCGACTTCCCAATGATTCGACCTTGGGTAAAAGCATCCAGATGTCGTCCACAGATTGATTATTCGCCATTTCTGGCTGAGGCAGCAACTCGGTGTGATTTTAACTGCTATACGGCGTGCAATCTCTTTGCCAGAAATACTGATCTTACACCGACAACATGCTTTATACTACTCAGACACTCCCCCATTACGTCTACCTGCATATCTGCGCATGTGTTACCGTACATCACCTTACTTAATCTCCTGATTGGTCTTTCTGTCCGCTCTGTCTCTTCGTTCAGCTGATATTCTAATTTTTTGACTTCGTCCTTAATTTTTGCACAACAGTGTATATGTGTGTGTAACAATTTATAGAGGTTTATTACGTATATGTTGATCTAAAATTAGAAATCCTTAAAATCATGTAAATGTAGTCGTGGTAGATTTAAATATTGCTTTTTATTTAAATTCAAATTTTTGGCCACAATAACTTGACGCACTAATCATGCCGTAGAAAATCCTTACGTATCCTCGCTTAATAAATAGACTACATTCAGCATAGGGACACAGTTTTTATTTGCGCTGGAATAGTTAAAAATATGCCTGGTGTTAATTTTATATACACAGATGAGAGGGAAGTGAACACATTTTCTATTATCTATAAATAAGCATTTATTTTCTGCGTAGTTTTAATGAGTTCATTTCATTGTAGAGGCGGAGAAACGAGATTTTAGAACATAATTTATTTCAAATAAACGTTCTGCTAATTAACAATACTTTGCAATGAGTCTTCGATGCTCAAATTTACTCTTTAGTTTGTCCTCAGCATCGTTTTGAACGCTTTCAGAGGTAATACCTCCATTCATTCTGCAATGTATGCTCATGGTGCTACTGTTGATATTTGTACTAAGCAGATACTAAGGGCGATACTTGTTATAAGCTCTTATTTAAAATAATTATTTAAGGAGATAAGATTATTCTGTTCTTTGAATCTGAAAACTGAAAGTGCAGTTTTTGAAGAATGTTAAATCTGTAACTTTTACAATACAAGTTTGACACGAAAGCAGAGTTCTCTCATTTGCATGGTTTCAGTTAAACGAAAAATATGCTTAATCACTTTTATTTTCGAAGAATATACCTGCAGTGCTCATTTTTGGTCAAAATCATAAATGAATTCAAAGGCGTAGCAACAATAAGTAAAGAAACATTTTATGTAAAGTACATTAATTCAGTAAATAGCACTCAAGTTATGAAAGATATTTTCAAGAGTACCAGGTAAAACGTTTCTTGATACATATGCTCAAAATATGCGCATTTTTGACTGAAATTATTTTCCGAAAAAATATCCAGAGGCAGGCGGAACTTTTTAGCACATTTGCTGTTCACGGGTCGCAAAATGTGATATTTCACATGCTTCCCCAGAGGGTACTTTTAAAAAAGTCTTTTCTGAAAAAATAAACAAAACATGCATACATTTCCTATCTATTTTCATTGGATTTATTCAGTCTAAAAACATTCAATGAAAACCAGGTGTTAAAATATCAGTCAGAAAGCATAATATAGCGCGAGAAATGCCTTTAACGAAATTCAGTAAGGTAAAGAATTTGTTAAAGCATCATCTAATGCAAACCACCGAAGGAAAATTTCCTAAAATAAAGGAAAAAGCGAAAGGTTTGATACAAGCACGCAGAAAATTTAGTTATAAAAGTTGCGAAATTGAACTTTTAAATTACCTCAGAATCTATTTGCTTGGAATAGTTGCCGACTTTTGCCATATAAGAAATCTGTAATAAGAAAAAATCTGATATGTACACCACATGACTTCCTTGTACGGAATATTAAATTATACGCATTTTGCATTTCATTTAAACCTATTGGGTTAAATTAAATCTACTTCCTCGATAGGGCTTAAAGCACAATAGAATAAATGCCCTGTTTAAAATTCACTATATTTGTTTACCATAGCGGCTCTCTGGCGCTAAGTTCACATTATAATTCAGAATCTCATTCATTTTGAAAAACAGAATGCACAAAAAGTATGTATATCATCTGAAGAATTATCTAATCTTTGCCGCATGTTCTAATCAAATACTATAATATATCTAAAACTATGTATAAAAAAATTAAACAAACAAAGAAAAAGAAACAGTTTTTCACAGACGATTCAGTAATTCTCATTCAATTAATTCAGTTCTCACTTCGCGACAAGACAATAATACATTAAAAACTCAAAATATGTTTATTAAAAATTACGAAGTAAATCTTAAACACTTATTTTCTCGATAAGTGTCTAAGATTAATTCCAGAATGGATTAAACATGATTTATTTGGCAATAATAAAAGAAGACGTTATTTTTATTATTGCGAAGCTTAGTTTCTCTAGAATGGCAACAAATCCACCATTCTCCTAAGTTTCAAATGTAAACAGACATGGTCGGCATGAGAAAAATGATTAGGCTTAGCCGCACTTAAACAACTTTTAAATTGTTGATTATTCTACAAATCTTGCATGCAGATTTACTAAAGGCATGAAAAACTTAACCGGAAGATAAGAAAAGCATAATTCAATAATTTTAACATATAAGAAAATAAAAACTGAGCTCATTGAGCAGGGTAACAGAGTATATACATACATAAATTTATATTTTAGTGCAGCCGATTGCAACCAAAATAGGAGGTGTACATTTACATGTTATAGCAGTCCTATATACAAAATTTCAATGTTGTGACGAAAAAGCGAAAGGTTCGATACAAGCACGAAAAAATCGACGAAAAAATCTCTTCAGAATCCAGTTTAAATCAGTTTTATAATTTTTTTGGGGGGAAATTGAAGCCTTTATTCTGTTCTTACGTACGAATGCCACTCAAAAACATCGTTAAATTGCATTCGATAGCTGTCAAAATAGATATTTTTGTTGAAATATGATACCCGAAATTTTTCGCGATTGCAATACTTCCTTTTTACTTCAAACATTTATTTGTTTTTAATTTAAAATTTTCACTAGCTCTGCGAAATATTTAAATAATTTTTTATTAATTAGTGTTTAGCGAAAAAAAAACCTGAAATAACAGAAAATTCCATATAAAAATTTCAATGAAATACAATATTTTTTTTTCGAAAATGGATTCATGCACGTTTATGGGAAAGAAAGAGAAAGGAGTGGTTCGGGATTCATTAAACGATAAAACATTCGCCGTGCAGCTACCCAGACACGTACTCATGATCTTAAAACTATCGGAAACATATATTGACATTTACAGTCCATGTATACTAGGGACGAACGATTTAATTCTTCATAAATTTTCTTTCAAAAATTTAAGCAAAATATCTTTGTCTGCCATTCATATTTTACCATTTTATAAGGTTCTTTTTATGCGCCTTTGTTATATGTTTGCAAGCTCCGCCAAAAGCTGATATTGACAACATTGGGGGTCCCTAGTTTACTAGCACTTTGTATAAAATATTTCATTTTAGATGGCTTTTCATCTAACTAAGGAGTTGTGTCATAAAACGCTGATTTTGGAACGAGAACTTCAGTACTAAGTGAAACGTTTTATACTAAGAAATACTTAGAATGAACTACGCAATGAGA
The DNA here is from genome assembly GCA_000611955.2 of Stegodyphus mimosarum. Lineage (NCBI taxonomy): Eukaryota > Metazoa > Arthropoda > Arachnida > Araneae > Eresidae > Stegodyphus > Stegodyphus mimosarum. Next base: position 509,096 of record KK112898.1, read on the forward strand.
CAAACTACCTTAAATGCAAACTTTTCAACTGTTTGGTCAAATTCAATAACACTATACAGGGTGTTTCTAAATGAATATCGGGGTTTTAACGCTTTGTAGTATTTATTACGTAAAACTTAAAATAATAGTTAAAACATGAAATGAAAGAGAAACTCAAGCAGTTCTGTTTGTTGGTATGCGCATGCGCCAGAAAGCGCTAGTAGCCAAAAATGGCAACTAGTAAACAGAAAGATTTTTTGTGTTCTGCAGTTTGCAAAGACCGAATCTGTAGTTACTCTGCAACGTGTGTTCCGGATTAAGTTCAGATGTGATCCTCCAAGTGATAATAACACCCGTAGATGTTTGAAAATACCGGCTGCCTTTGCGAAGGAAAGAGTAAGGAACGACCAAGGGTTAGTGAAGAGAATGTTCGGCGAATGGCAGACTGATGTGATTTCGACCTGTGGGGGTTCATAGAGGATCGTGTGTGTGTGTATATGCTTCTACTATAGTTCGACTGTCTCAAACGCAACCCTAGCTGGCATTTTGCCAAAGCACATAGACTCGTCCAAAAGGGGCGCTATTAGTTGCTGCGAAGTGAAAAGTCGCGTGAAAGTCTTCTCTTCTCCGGAAGGAGATATGCTGGAGGGAAGAAAGTCCCCATCCTTCCACCCAGTATTATAGGTAATTTCTATTATCAAAGCGTTTTTCAAATTTTATTTACAGTTTCACTCTTCATTTTAGGTTTCATTATATTTCTTCATTTGCTTTATATTCCGAAGAAAATTTAAATGTCGTTCTGCATCAACATTTTCCAGCAGCACTAAAATCTCAAATACCTTTATTTTTCACTTTTCTTTGTATCTTTTCTACCTAAATTAAAGTTAATTTACATATTGCTACTTATAGCGCTAATCATTTTCTACAGTTTCTTTGTACACTTTCATTTTATTATTTACAAACGCAAATGTAGTATATATATGTAAGTTTTTTTTCGTTGTTTGAGCATTTATTGTTTCTTGCTAGCAAAACACCCGTGAAGCACTAAAGACTCAGATACTTTTTACGCATTCGAAAAACTGTATATGTATCGACGGAAGATAAGCAACAAACAACATTTTTGCAGCAGGGCATGCGAAAGATGAATTACGCAGATTCGAGGGTGATTTAGTTCTGCTTTCATTTTATTTTCAAGTTCAGGGATTAAATCACAGATTTTAATGTTAGTATTTTCTGAAGTGTTTTGCCAGTACATGCATCATAACCATTACTCAGGAATCATATGACAGGGAAAATGATGCAGTTCAGTGAGATTTAATATAAACTTGTTATTATTTTTAGTATAGAAAGGAATAATAACTATATTATGAAAAGGAGATTCTAGGACCCATGCCAACTATAAGTTAAATTTTTATTTTACATATCATTTATCTTATAAACATTTACATTAAAAATCTATTAAAGAAATTTAAATTATTGTGAACAACATGTAAAGTAGCTTGCTATGTTCGGCACACATGTAGCCATTTAAATTTAATCAACAGCAGTTGCATGTTGTTTGCAGACTTATTTAGTTCTACTTTTCTAAGAATTAGCTAAACAAACGGGATGATATTACATCAGTTCTCCCTAGTTTCACCCACGGATTCGCAATTTTGCTGTGTAGCTGCAAACGCCAATAAGAAATGTCTAAGTATTTCAAAGAAAAAAAAATTTTGGTTATTACTAAATACTTCTCTCATATGAAAAGTAAAGTGGAAATCCACAAGGATCTAAAGTTAGAATATGTGGATGCATCACCCAACAATTAATGCAACTTTTCATATCTACAGCTTATTCGTGTTATTAAATTATTAAGTCTTTAAAGCGTATATATAATATTCTG